>JAMYXO010008811.1:0-10430 GCA_033310375.1 Conus canariensis
AAGTCCACTCCCCCCGAACATCCCCCCGGAGTACTCTTTCTGAAAAAAAGCCCTGAAAGTCACACTCTCCCTTTACACAGCCCCAGAGTCACCCCCCTTAAAAAAAAAAGCCCACAGTCACACAAACTGAACACCCCCCTGAAACCCCACCCCTGAAAAAAAGCCCGGAGTCCCCCTCTTTGTGAACAAGCCCCAAAAGTTCACTCAAAACCCGCCCATACCACTCACCCGCACCCCCCCAGATCATTCTCCTTGGTAAACCCCCGAAGTCCTCTCGTCACGAGGCCTGTGATTTTGGTCCTTCTTGGGTTGTAGTATTTTTATTTATTTTTTTTGTTGTTGTTTTTGGTCGTGTATCAATCCCTTTTAATGTGGCTTGCGGTGTTTGCCCTTTAATGGTTCAGCTCGGTTAGGTTTACTTTCATATCTCTCTCTCAAATTTTCATTGTCCTGAAATTTTCCTGGGGGTTCACGTGTGGCTGGTGCCTTTTCTCTTAAACGGCTGTTCGATGGGCCCTTCACCTTCTTTTTACCTGCCGCAGTGCACATTCCCCTTACTTGGGGTATTCTCATCTGGAGATGGTGGATGTTTGCTCCCAAGGTTAGGAAGGTTTTCTATTTTCACTGTGGGGGAAATGCCCCGGGGAGGCCCGCTCCAGTTCTGGTCCCTCGACCTACCCCGAAGGTACGTCAGTACCTTATTCCTGCAGCGGCCTGTGGGGGAGGGTGTCAGCTTTTCCCCCTTTCTGCTGGGCGGGTTTCTCCCCCTTTGGAAGGGGGCAGAGGTCGCTTTACCCAACTTTCTTGGGTCACCCCCAGGGGTAGCGGAAAGCACCCGTTGTGTTTCTGGTTTTTTTTTTTTTCCGGGGCTAATCTCTTTTGGGGCAATTTCTTTTGTTTTCAAAATTTAAAAAAATTTTTTTTAAACCCTTTTCTTGGTTAACGCCCCAAACCTGGCCCTTCAAAATTAAAATCCAAAATTTTCCTCTCCTTTAACTCATCGTTGATGCGGTATCGGTGGGGATAGGGGAAACCTGGGGTTTCAGGAATTTGGGGCTTTTCTTTGGGAGAAAGATTAGCGCCGGCCTTGGCCACAATTTTTTCGCCCGCAAACCCCCCCTTTTACATAACCAAATTTTTCTTAACCAAAAAAATAGCTACAAATTAAACAATCTAATCGCCGCAACCCCCCCTTTTGCTATTTTTTTTTAAAAAATCTAACGCCCCTTTAAAAGGGGGGTTTGCGGGCAAAATAATTTTCCTGTCTGAACCGCACATTTAAACTTTCTCTCTGATTAAGCCCCGCGGGATTGAGCCCTTTCTATTTTTTTTCGCTCTTCTACTTCCCAAGCATACCAACAAATAAAAAACCCAAATGGTTTTTCCCTCTTGGTTAGTTATTTTTACACACACTGAATTTATAGACCCTGAACTAATTCTTTAAAACCCATGTTTTACCCCAAAAGTGCTTAACTGATAAACGCAAAACCCCGCCCTTTTTGATGGCAGACCTTGAAAGGTAGATGGATGGCCATCAAATAAATTAGTATCTGTTTTTAAAAAATCTTGTAAATGGACAACAACATTGGGGTTAAAGAGAAAATCGATGGTTCATTACTTTCAAATTGATAGATGCTTCTTTTATAAATTTTTAAGATCGCTTTCTGTGGGAAACCCAAATTTAGCAAGGCCTTTAGGAAAAGGTTTTTTCTTTCTTTCTTTTGGGGAAAAAGCACATAATCTGAGGTTTGGGGTTCGTTAATTTTTAGCAATTTGCCCAATTCGATAATACTTCTTTTAAAGAACAAAGTTTTTAAAAACCTTTTGGTATTTTTTCATGGTATTTTATTGCCCCCCTTCGTTAATAATATTAACAGTTATTCTGAGCTTTTTCAAAATTTAAAAAAATTAAATTTAAAAAACCCTTTCTCTAAAGCAACCCCCACTATTTACCGCGCCTATTTTCAAATTTGGATACTTTAAAAAACACACGCGGTTTTTTTTGGTTATATAAATGTTCCTTTTAAACTTTTTAAAAAAATATTTTTTAAAAATGGGCCTTTTTTAAAAATTATTTAAAAATGCTCTTCGACGTGGGGGGGTTAAGCCCAAAACTTTTGGACAGTAGCCTAAAACCCTCGCAGTGGGATGAAACTTGGTTTTAGTCGACTTGTAAAACCCCCTAAAATAGTATTTAAATCCCCCAATAAAGAGGTAGGTGCCATACTGGTCACCCAACCCAGGCTTTTACCAGAACAGTTAAATTTTTATTTACTGCCCAACAAATGGCGCGGTGTTTCATATGCAAACCCTTTAACCACCCCAACCCTTTAGTAAGGTCAGAAAAAAACTTTCATGTTTATTACCATTTTTGACCTACTAACTGAACTTAAAAACCCCTCCCCAACGACAACGCGTTTTTTCCATTCAACAGCCCAATGGAAAAAGAATGCATATGAAAGAATCTGCAAAAAAATTTAACTTTAAAACCCTTTCAATAACTTTAGAAAAAGTTAGCCGAAATCCGGGTTGGGCACATTGTTTTTGGGGGGGCCAGCGAGAGGAAAATTTTGATACGGCCCGGCCAACCTCTTTTAAGCCGAACTCCAAGTTAGATTGGGATAAAATAGAACAAAAACCCCCAATGCTTGGGAAAAAATTTATCTTAGATGAAAGAAAAGGGCCCAAAAAACAATCCCAGGAGGCAAAGACTTAATGCTCCATATTACGTCGTTTGGGGTCATTAGGAGCGCAAGCACAGCCCAATCACATGGGACAATCACAGGCTTTGCGCCAGAAAAAAAATTTTAAAGCCAAATTTTTAAAGATGCTTTTAACTTGCGTTGATTTACCCTTTCCACATAAAAAAGGGTAAAAAAAACGTTTCTTTCACATTAGGCAAAGGTTGACTTTTTTTGGGGGCCATGGTTAACATGCTCCCTTCGCCCCTTCGACTGAAATTTGGGGCATGATCAGAATTAAAAATAAAAAAAATCCTCAAGCCAGACACAAAACTTGGGACACAATCGGGTTTAAAAAACAAAAGGGCCCGCCCCGCCTTTTTTTAAAAAAGTATCTACCCCAGAACCTGCAGAAAGCGACCCCCCCCATTTAAAAAGCAGTCCAAAAAAGCCGCCCCCCCCTGCCCGTTGAGTACCTCCCCCCACAGACAACAGCGAAAGACGGCCCTTTTTGGGTTTTTTTAAATTTTTTAAATGGATAGCCATTTTTAAATTTCACTAAAAAAAAACCCCGGCGCCAGCACCCTAACGCCCAAAAGGGGTCAGCCTTAACCAGCCACTTTCCGGGTTTTAACAAAACCCAACTAACAAACAACCTTATGCCAGGCAGAGATCAACCTTTGCAGCTAACTTCTTAATAAGTTTGAAAGATGGGCAGTTTTTTTAATCCAACTTTTACCGGCTGAGGGTTGGGGGACTGGGGGCCCTGTTGGGGCACTGCCGGGTTTAAATGATAAACCAGCGTAGAGATAGCAAACCCAAAAAAGCTTCAATAAAAAATTGTAATTCTGCCTCTGAACAGAGTCCATTATTTTTCTGCTGCGTAGTATTTTCATAAATCATTTTTTTTAATTTTTCTTGATTCGCTTTTTTTGAGTACTATTTTTTCTTTTAAATACAACGCCGATAACCTGTTTTCCCTTTCTTCCCCAAAATTTCTGATTTTCGCAAAAATTCTAGCCTTTTCTTCTAACCCTAAATTTTTTATCATCTGCATCGCCAGTTTATTTTTTTTCTTTTTTCTCTCACAAAGTATATTTTAATTTTTTTTTTTTTTAAAATTGTTTTTTATTTCTTCGTTTATATTGTTAAGGTGACTCAAAAGACCGAGATCGCGCAGTTATCTTCAAGATCCTTGTTTCTAGCTTAAAGACCCCTGATTTAGTTTTAAAAAAAACCGGGGCGTGTCCGGACATGGGGGTCATCAATTTTTTTAAAGTGCTTTTCTTCAGGGCTCAGCTCACGCCCTTTTTGATAGGTGAAAAGAATCGATAATTGTTTTTTAACTGTTTTTTCTTTTAAAACTCTTTCCATTTTCTGTTATTGCTCTATTTGCATTAGCTACTTTTCATCTGCTCTTTGAACAATTCTTGAATAGGGGAAATTTCATTTAGTTGTGTTGGAAACTCTCGACTAGCTTTGGAAAAAGCACTAACGCCCCGCCCTTAGATCCCCCAATAAATTTAACTGCCTTTGGTCAAAAACAGGGGCTCAAAAAGAATTTGTACCCCTGTTAAAAACTGGTTGGGCGGTTTGTAGTAACCTACAAGGTTTCCTTTATATTCTTCATACAATGATTATTTTTTTCTTTAAAAATTTGGGCCCTTAAGGCTTTGGCCGCCTCCCCCCATATGGCTTTTAAATGATTAAATTCATTAACATTCGTATTTGACTTAATCCTACTCTTGGGCCTGCCGCCGCTGCCTCAAGTTCTTCTTGAAAAAGAAGGACCCGGCCTTAATAGAATAAAATGCGCCAAAATGTCTTTTCTTTTTCTTCAATGTTCAATCGCCCAAAAAACTTCATCAGCCATATTTATATATTTTATTTTTTTGTTTTAAAAAAAAATAAACCCCAAAACGGCTGCGACCTTGATCCATTCAAAAAAGCAAAGGAACCCCACGGAAAAAAGGCTAAAAGACTTTTGCGCGTTGTAAAATCCATCAAAAATTTGACCCCCAATAAAAATATTAACAAAAAGATTTAGGCCTTGGGCCTGAGTTTAAAATGCCGGGCACTGCCAGGCTGTCATTCAAATAGACATTGATGGGCATCCTAATGCTCGTCGTTGCTCCCCTGGGCGGGGGCCATTTTTTAAAAAATATGGTTTTTTAAAAGGAGGTGAAAAGTTTCCCCCGGGGTAGCGAAAACATTTTAAAAACCTATTCGGCCCTATGGTGCCTAGAACAAAAAGGTAAAAACCGGGGGGACCAGAGCCCAAAGGTTTTAAAGCACGGTTTAATGCTGCAAAGAAAAGGAAGCGGGGAGCAGGAAAAAGCGCAGAATTTTAAAAACGTTTTGAAACCCCAGTTTTGAACTGTTAAAAACCCTCAACCAAAATTCCCAAGGCGCACAAGAGACAAACTTACTTACAACGCTTTTCAAGACGCGCCGTTTTCATCAAAGGGACCCCCACCCAAATACATTTTGTAACATCTTTTTAAAATTTTGACTTTTTAAAAACCCTGAACTGCTGAAAAAATTTTAAAACAGTTAAAAGTAGGGCAGGTTTACTTTAAAAGGTTTTACACCACAGCTAGCGATTAAAAACAAGCAAGACACCTTGGAAATGTTTTAAACAATTCTTTAAGGTCCTAAAAGGGGGCTCTTGCTATTTACTAACCCCACTCCTTTCAAGAGAATTGAGGGTTTTCAACCCAAAAATTTGAGAACTGTTTGCACATGATGGCAAGCCTTTTCAGTTTATTTGGTGGACTTTTACCTGACCCAAATTTGATGAAAAAAAGAAAATTATTTCGCCGGGGCGCAGACAAGTCCCCTAGCCGCATGTGTGTAAAAAACTTCACCTTTACGATGTAAGACTCGAAGATTATTAAAGACAAATATGGACTATGGTGGATTTTAGTTTCCAACGTTTTGGAAAAACAGATTTAAAAGGGAGTGGAAAAAGGGTGGGGTCGAGGATCCCCATACAGATTAAAAAGGAAGGGGGGAAAGAATGGCCAGTTAAAAAATGCCTTTTTTTGTGGTTTTGACCCCCAAGCTGAACATTGAAAAAAATTTAGAATGAAAAAAAATAGCATTTTTAAAACAGAGGGATATTTTGAATTTTTTTACCTAAAGCCCCGCACTGTTCGCTTATTTGTGGGTTTTAATGGGTGGGGGAAAACTGTTTTTCCGTGTTTTTGATTTGTTATAAAAGTCTACAGGTTTAAATTAGGTAATTGTTATATTCGGGCAAAAAAACCTTTAAAAGCACAACAAGTCTTACAAAAAAAGGCAGTTTTTTTTTGGACAGAGGGAGATATATTTTTAGTTGCCCCTATGACAATTAACCCGATGTTTAGAACATTCCCTATAGGCTATTTGGGGGAAAACCGAAACGAGTTTTTTATTGATGACCTTTTTCAGCCAAACAAGACTTTGTTAAAAAAAAAGGACTTATCAAAGCTAGCCTTTAGCGGAAGGGACTTGATTATTTTCTGTTTGGCTCCCCTAAAAAAAATTAAAATTTGCTGTCTTAAAAAGACTTTAGATCGCATTTTAAAATCAGTCATCTTATTTTTAAAAGGGGGACGGGGATATTTTTGAAGAATTTTTAAGTGAAATTTTATAATCGGGGACAAGGATGAGCTAAAAAAAATGACCCAGGGGAAAAAATCAAAAGCACGTTTAAAACTTGTTTTCCCGGGACTGACCCGCCAGTTCAAAAAGTTTGCTTTTTTTTGATTTTTTTATTACAGATTATTTATTACAGTTTGGGCTTTTTTAAGGCTGTTTATTCCCGAGGGGGTTTAATAATAAATTGTTTTTTTTAAAAAAAAATTTTCTCGAGGGCCGAATCAAAAGCGGGGGTTAGCTCCTAAATGCGTTGCAGTAGAGCTAAAAAAGATCTAGCGGGAACAACTGCTTTGTTTTAATGGGAGTGGGGGGAAATGTTTATGGATTTTAGTACACCGACGATGGTGTTTACAAAAGGGAAAAGAAATTGAAGATAAAAAACGGGAGCAATATCCTGCCCTGGAAGAGTAAGAAATTAAGGGGAAAAAGTTTTGGAAACACGAATACAAATTTATAAAAGAGAGAATGCTTGGGGGTTGCTTCCCGACATTTTTCTGGAATTTAAAGTTTGAACTACGAAGCCCCTATGTATACTTTTTATTAAAAAATACAATTTTTGAAAAGCCCTTTTTTAATGAAGGGGGCGCCTTCTTTCTTTTTCCTTTTGTCCAGGAACACAAAAAGAAAAAACCCGATTGAAATTAAATTTGGCCGGGCTTGTATATATGCTGGGAGAAAGAAGTCCTTAGCTGAAAATGGGGGGCGACAACCCTCGGCTTAGAGTTTAAAAAAAAACATAGAAACTCTGCCTTTGAAAAATGACGATGCTTTTTTGCTTATTTATTACCCCAAGGGGGGTCTGATCCTAGTTTTTCCCGAGATCGTTAATCAAAAGGCTTTCAAAAAAAGTTGAAAACTTGGGCCCGGGCCCCCCCTTTGGCTTGTTATTGGGTTTTACTAAAAACGGGGTTTAAATAAACACTTGTATCTTCTGAAAAAAAGTTACTTGGTTTGGGTTTACAAAGACAAACAAAAAGTACTCGATTTTTTTTTTCATTAAGTATGTTTATTTTTTTTTCCCTTTTTACTCTGTTGATGAAATGCTGCCAGAAGGGGTTTTTAAAAGATATGTACAGGATTTAAAAAAAAAATCTTGTTTAAAATGGGAAGGGCGGCCAGCGTTTGATTTTTAAAACCCCCCATGACTGGTTTAAAAAGAAATTGTAATTTAACCCTTTTAAAAAGTATTTGGGGTTTTAGAAAGAAATATTTCTAAAGCTTTTAAATGTCCTTTTTTTATATTTACCGGCTCTTTAGTTTTTTAGCCGGGGGAAAACACCGGGTCCAGGGCGCTTTTTAGCTACTGGAGTTGGGGCCCAATACCATAGCTTTGGGGAGTTTTGGGTTTGGGTTTAGTTGCCTTTTCCCGATTGTAAGTGCGTTTTAAAGAGCAAAACCCCCAAATTACAAAGCAACTGCCATTGTCCCCTAGCAACAGCAAAAACTTCTTCTTTAAAGGGCTGTTTATAAGAATACAATTGGATGAAAAGTAACAGACAAAGAATTTAAACGACCCATGGTGACGGCATAATTACGGAGCCAAAAGATCGACCTCCAAAAGAAAAGGAAAAAGTTTTTTACTTCACAACGGGTAGACGTGAGGAAATCAGAAAAAACAGAAAAGCAGAACCCTGCAAACGATAAATTTAAACCCCAAAATAGGTTAAAAATGACGTTTTAAATTATTTACTTATATATTTGATCTTAAAAATGACGCCCAAAGTAGTTACAGAGCTTAAAAATATTGCTGCGCCTTGAGTTAATAGGAGCTGGGGCAAATGAGAAGAGTTAAGAAACAAGTTTGGCAATTAATTGGGATTTTTTTTGAGCCGCGATATTCGCGAAAGTAAAACCAACGTAATCAGTAAAAATGTCAGATTTTTGGGCCCAACCCCAGTTAAAAAGTGTTTTTCCCATTTTAGTTGTTTTTTTTGGGCTCCTGATGAGTCGAATTTTCTTTTTTTACTAGCTCTGAAAGGGGCAGTTTCAAATTTAACAAATTTTAATTTTTTTTTTTTGTATTACTCAAATTTGTAAAAAATTAGCTAAATTTTTGTTTTTTTTTTTTTTGTATTACCCATTATTAGCCTTAAAAAAAGACGGTCACAAAGGCGTTTGGGTGCTAAACCAGTGGGAATATGTTCGTGAACTAGCCATGGCTCATTAACCCTCAAGGTTCAGGGGAAAGCTAACACATGCCATTTCTAAAATCCCAGGGTTCTTCAAATTTAACCCGCCAGTAAAAGTGTTGTTGGCCATTTTAGATTGAATATTAACCCCGTATAATAATACAGTCTGGGTTTAACTAGACAGAAAAAGTAATCAGCTATCACGACTTTAAAATTTGATGGCGATTTCTGCTTACACAGTTTTAAACCCTGCGAGTGAAGAACGAAATTGCGCGGGGTCCGGGGTGGTCTGAAGGAAAGGTCTTGAAATCAGATTAAGACAACCAAAAACTCTCCATGTCGGCAATTCTTACCTTCCTTTTCCCAAAAGGTTAGAGTTAAAACAGCGTCTTAAATATTCATAAATTTAGATAAATTTTGTTTCATGTGGTGTGTTTTGGCGCATTTACATCCCGTTAAAAAATCAGCAAACAAGTTTCTAATTATAGGCGGAATAAAAGCTGAAATTAAATAAAATAACCTTCCCCGGAGTTAGAAAGCAAAACTCAGTTTGAAGAGCAAAACAAAAACCAATAAACCCTAACGTAACACCGGGGGTGGCAACAATCTAGTCCCTCTAAGGGGTTTCCCCCAATGCTCCCCCTTTTGGGGGAATCCTGAGAATCATTTGCTTGATTTTGTTTGCAGATGGGTTTTAAGAGCCATTATGTTTAAACAGATAATAGCAGACTTCTGGCTTATACGTCAAAACACGAATTAAAAAAGAGCTCTGAGAAAGGGGTTTGGTCAGAAACCCACTATAGGGGCAGTGCTGAACTTTAAAAAAATTGTAAAAGTTTTGTAGACTGTAAAATCGAACTTCTTACGCCCCACCGGGTCTAAGGTTGGGTTTTTAAAAATTACACAAAAAAGCAGATGAGACCTAGTGTCTTGCTGACTTTGATCGATTTTCCACAGTACTACGGCCCCCAACAAGAACAAAAAACAAACCCTTTTTAACCCCCCCTAGATCTTTTTTTGCTTTCGTCTTTGTTGGTCGATGGCGGGCAACAGCCGGGAAAATTTTAAAAAGGGGCCGCGCAGCTGGGCGATTTTTGGAGCACAGAAGCTTTCGCAATCAAATTTTCCAATCAGCAAATCTTGGCATTAAGAGCTCCCCAAAACCCAAAACGCTACAATCAGCCCACACTCTGGTATTCGGCTCGAGCTAAAGCCTAAAGTAAAAAACGCCAGCGCGGAAGCAAAAACCCAAAAAGTGGAGACCACGATCCATTACTGGGAAAAAAAGGGGCGCGATAACAGCGTAATCTTCAGCTTAAAGGGTTTACCCCCAAAAATGGAAAAATGCCAAACTTCTTTCAAAACTTACGAGGCAAAGATTCTCATTTATCATGCGCAATAAATTTGATTTTAAGAGGGTTGCTTATTGCACATTTATCAAAAAGTACTTTACCTTTACTGTAGACTGTTTATCCCCTTGACTCGCCCAGCTTTTGATGGCAAGTTTAAGTAAGTTAGCAGAAAACTCTACAAGACTGTCCCAAACAAAAAAATATTTGACCCATCTTTATCCGTAAAAGGGTTTACCTTATGAATACATGGACCGTGGGAGAGTTTTTTACGAGCCAGCGTTGCCGCATAAAAACGAATTTTTCGCCGTCTTTGAGATGGAGGCTAACTGAGCCCATATGAATAGCACGAAAAACTGGACAGAATTTCACGCAAACAATGGGGGATTATCATGATATATACTTGATGGCGGTGGTTTATTTGGGAGTGTGTTTTAAAATTTTTAAAATCCCTTGCATGAAACATACGGCCTGATTCTCACAGTACATCTTGCCCCGGGGCCTTTCTTGGGGCGCATTCCTGAAGTTCCCCAAAAATTCAGATCGACTTAATCCGGATCTGGGTACACTCCAGATGATTGAAGACGGGCTGAAGGAGCATTAGCTGGTGCCTTACCGCAGAGCCAACA
>JAMYXO010000879.1:0-36488 GCA_033310375.1 Conus canariensis
AAAATAACAATTCTTTCCATTTAAATGGTAAACGAATCAGAAGCTGATAAGAAATGCCATCCAAACCAACAGAAGAGTTATTTGAAGAAAATGACTCCAGTGCTTCAATAAATTCATCAAACTGAATTGGTGTATTAAGATAGTGTGTATTGTCAGGATTTAGGTCAACATAGGAATCTCTACTTTCCTCTTTATTTCTGTAATGAACACTATTTCTGTAATGAACACTATCAGCATCCAGATTTGTGGATAAGCTGTTGCTAGTAAATGTGTCAAGAAACAGTTCAGCTTTTTCTTTAGACATTAGAAATTGCTTATTCTCTATCTTTATGGGAAAGATTGGTAGCGTGAATCTGTTTTTCATTTCTTTCACCTTTGCCCAGACTTTATGTAGATCTTTTGATTCATGTACTTCAGTATTGCAGAAGTTAGTCCAGTAGTTTTTCTTGGCTCGGGCCACAACTTTATTGCTGTGAATGTGAGCTCTTTTCATATGAGTGCGCAGCATATGCGTGCACAGGTATGCATAAGGGCCATGTAATGATGGTCGTGCATTGGTGTTATTAGTATAGTTGGATTCCTTTTTTGTTTGGTTGGGTTTTTTTGCTTGTTTTTTTTTTGCGTGTGGCGAAAACTGCGTGTGTGTGTTGGACGTAAAGATCTTGGTGTTTTCATGTGCCATTCTGTTGGTGAGACTGCGTGTGTGAATGCAAATAAAGCCTTCTGTTTGTGCACCATACTTCCTTTTGTCCGTGTGCTTGCTGTGTGGCGTCGTACTCAGGTAAAAGGGGGAGGGGTGGTTATAAAGGGGGGTATATTCATACATATATCCCTGTCTTCTGTCTTATACAGTGACACCAGGACAATGGTTTGGTGATGTTTGTCAAAACACTGTGTATTCACACAGACAAGGCTTTCTGTCTTCCCAGGATATAAAGTACAAACAGGTAGGGATATGGATTATTGGCTGAAATGCACAGAAACGGTATTGTGGCCGCAAAACCAACATCATGATGATCAGCTGAGGGGCTGAAGGTCAATCTCCCATGTCCACACCACTGAGAGGTACCTTTCCTGCAGCTCTTTTGACCTTCAGTCATTTGATAGAATAACCTTGCTCTACGAAATATCCGATCGTTGTGAAAAGTTTAAGGTTTATACTTATACTGACCATATGGAAGTAATTCCAAGAAGTGTGAAATGTAACATTAATTTCGATCACTAGATCACAGTTTCAGCCAGTTAGCAGAGTGGGGAGGGGGGGGTGGGGGTGGGGTGGGGTGGGGGTGGGGGGGGGCAGGGAAGATGTCCCATCCCCGCAACCCCCACCCCCTCAATATAAAAAAACATGTCCATGGGGACTGACGAAACAGTTTGGGAATGCTTTTGTGAAGCTCTCCTTTGTGTCGATCTCATTGACTACAGCAGATCAATCAGTTGAACACCAGTGAATGAGATGAATAGAAAGGGGGGCATCTGGACTAGGTATTTTTTGTTTTCGCTTGGTTTTGAGGGTAGACAAAAACATCCTTGTCGTGCCATAACAACACAGATTTTGTCAGAGAGTTTTATGTTGTGCATGTGTAGCATGTCTAATAACATGTCTTTATACCTCAAGTGAAAAGAAGGATTACAGAGACATCAAAATGGAAACAGTAAAAGCATAAACCAATTCATATCATCCTAACAGAAAGAAAAAAATTCTTTGGAATAATCCCATTCTATCACCTGCGAATACTCTGTGTGTGTGTGTGCGTGTGCGCGCATGTTTACGTGTCAGGATTCAAAATACCCACCTGTCCAACTGTCTATGACAACTGAATCATCTGGCATCTAAGTAGAAATTCTCCCTGCATATTTCCCTCTAGCGACCACATTTTGTTAGTGTCGGTGAAAGGACGACTGAAAAGTAAGCTTCCGTGTGAACCGATCGTTTTCCATCTTCCCCTTTCACGTTCATACCTTTACTTTATCACTCTTACCCTCCCCTTGCCACCCCCTCCTTCTCCCCCCCCTCCCCCCGCCCCCTCCACTCCCTCTCTGGTTTTCTCGCTGAGGAATCTAACAGATTTCCCATTTTCTTCAGGCAAGACGTGTTCTTTGCATAGAACATGTCAAAAGCACGTAAGCATTGTCAGCTGGGAATGACAGATCGAATCTGTTCCATTTATCTGTATTGTTAAATGTTTGTAGACATGACGTGGATTTATTCTGGAACATGTGTGTGTGTGTGTTGTGTCGGTGAAAGGACGACTGAAAAGTAAGCTTCCGTGTGAACAAATCGTTTTTTCCATCTTCCCCTTTCACGTTCATACCTTTACTTTATCACTCTTACCCTCCACTTGCCACCCCTACCTTCTCCTTTGGCAGAGAGAGGGAGAGAGAAACAGAAGAGACAGGAAGCGAGGCGGAGATGTTATAGTTTTATTCAGTCCAGGAATGCTTAAATGATGGAAACATAACTGTTTTGTTTTTCTTTTCTGAAACACTCTTACACACACAATAGAAAATGTTTTTATTTTCTGTTTATACCTTCATGAATAAATAAACTGAGTTATGTATTTCTCTCTAATAGGCCTCAACTACATGTATACAGAACATGCCATTACTGGACAGGCTGAAAAGTCCCCTACATCAAGGTCTTTTCAATATCGGGGTCTTCTGGCCATTGAAAGTAGTATTGAAAATGCAGGTCTTGGCCTGGAAAAAGTCTGGAAAAGTCTGGAATTTTGAGTTGCATTTCCTGTATGAACCCTACTGGAATATGTCTGCTGACTTGTCACTGCACTGCCAATAAGTAATTTTATCAACCTTTTGTTTACTAAGGAGGGGATGGAGGTGGGGGGAGCAAGTAGAAATTATGCGTGTGGAGGGATATGAGAGGGGGCAGGTAGATTTTTTTTTTTTTATCTACCTGTCCTCACGAAAATGAAAAAGAAAAAGTTGGGAATTTCAAGCACTGGTATTTTTTCATTTATTTATTTTTTTTTTGCATTTGTGTAGATCCACCACTGTCTCCCCCTCTGGTCAGTGGATACGACAACAACCAGATCCTCTACCAAGGTGACAGTTTGACCTTGAGTTGTACTGTCACTGGAGGTGACCCTGTGGTAAACTCTGTGTCCTTGACCTGTCCGGGTCATGAGCAGGATGCAACCAATGGACAGTCCAGCAGTTTGGAGATCTCATCCCTGAGTGATTCTGACAACAACCTGGTGTGTGTGTGCCGTGGTCACTGGGTCAGAGAGAGTTACTACACCTTGACAGATTCCAGGACTTTGACTGTGTATTGTGAGTATCAACATCATTATCATCATCATCATCATCATCTTCATCATCGTCGTCGTCGTCGTCGTCGTCATCATCATCATCTTCATCATCATCATCGTCATTATTGTTATCAGGGCTTTGGCTGTGCATTGTGACTATCATCACCATTATCATAATCACCATCATCTTGATCATCATCATCTTATGTCATTATCATTATCATTGTCGTCATCATCTTCATTATTGCTGTTGGAATCATCTTCACAATCACCATTTTTATCATCAGCGTCATCATTATCATCATCATCATAATGATAATGATAACAATAGTAATAAGAATAATAATAGTAATAATGACAACAACAACAACAACAATAATAATAAAAATAATGATAATAAAAATGATAATTGTGATGGTGTGGAGGGGTAAGGTGTGTGCAGGTGAAGACAGGCAGATGGTGATTAGTGCAGGAGCCAAGGGACAGCAGCCAGTCAAGACGCAGAGGACGAAGCAGAGTTTTTCTCCTTTTATTTTCCTTCCATAACAAGGAGCTCAGGCCAGGAACACTGCCCTGGGAGCACTCTCTCTCTTCTCTCTCTCTCTCTCTCTCTCTCTCTCTCTCTCTCTCTCTCTCTCTCCCTGAGCACACACTCTGCATTCTTGGGACACCCTCTCGGGGCACACCCCTGTCTCACACACAACGCCTCTTAAATATGTAGCACGAGCCAGACCGCAAAGCCAGCAACACACTGCTGCAGTCAAAACAGCCTGGCGAGACAGAAACTGACAGAAATGTGTGCTATCTATCGCAGCTTCAGTGTTGTCTGGCTCGCTCTCCATTCAAAGTATTCAAACATATCTGATACCGATGAAAACCTTAGAGCCCAAGGAATAAAATGCATTAAGTCACATTCGACAATTTTGTTGCTGTGTTAAATTGTTGATGATTTAAGTTGGAGAGTGAACCCACTTTTAACGTGTTTACGATCAGAAAGACCTAACAGTGTGAAAAAAATCTGTAATGAATGAATAGCTGGCACTTTACTCTTTTCATACAATAAATTTCATTATCCAAGATGGTGTCTGAGTGGAGAACTTTGTTTTAGAAAATTGATGGAAAACACAACTGACTTTCCTCACCACATAGCCGTAGGCATGGTTTTGATACGATTTTCAATAAAATTTTACTCTGTTGAAATGGTCCATCCAATGATAAATTGTATACATATTTCGTTGCTTCTATCATAGAAATGGAGTCATTAACAAGATTCTGATCTGGAAGTTCAAATTTCGTAAAACGACAGTTTAGATCAAAACGCCAACAATGAATGAAGAAGGCAACTCGCTCAAGGGAGGCCAGCGCCGTCAGTCATTTCGTAAAGCCGTGCGTGTACGGAAAAGATCCTAGGCATGCGATATTTGAAATGAGAGCTTATGGAGTTTACTTTCTCATACTGTTTTTCAAAATCAAGAATTATTCAAGGTTTGTTTGACGGTCAATTCAAAATGGCACCAAAATTAATTGTGCAAAATGTCAGTTTAGAACAAAATATAGGCTTACCAGCCCAGTACGGTTGTAACAAATAAAATACAGTAAATTTTGTGACTTCAGTAACGTATATGCAACTATGTAGGTTCTGAGGTATTCATAATTTAAAGAGTTTACACACACACACACACACACACACACACACACACACACACACACACACACACACAAAACAAAAAAAAAATCAAGATTTTTCAATCAAGGGAGGTAATGGGGAAGATAACTCTTGAACAAAATATTTCATCTACGACAAGTAACTATGCCATGCAATGTATCGTTAGTATCCGGCTACATAATAATAAATAATAATAAGATAATGTTGCTTATAGAATAAATAATAATAATAATAGTAATGATAATAATAATGATGCTAATAAAAACAATAATAATAACAACAGTAATACACAACTACTACTACTACTAAATTGATTGGGGAAAGAAATAATACTTTAGTTCTCCCAAACCAAATCTGGACACAGAAACAGCACAAGTTCGTCACGACCAGTTGTGCCATCAGGGTAAAACTTGCGATAAACGTAGTTTCTAAATGGGGGTGGGGTTGGGGGTAGGAGGCCCCATCACTGTCCTTTGTGGTGATGACAAAGGGCTGTGGATGGTTTGTACTTCACTTTGCTCATCCACTTAGCTGTTGGAACTCGCCGCTTCCCTGCCCTGACATGGGTCACACTGGGTGGTCTCCCGCTGCAGAATCAGGCACCGTGTCACATCGACCCCTCGTGGCAGCTGATGGAGGGGACACTAAGGTGCAAGGTCTGCTGACATACAGGGCCACACATCTGTAGACCTCCCCTGGACCCCACCCTTCTGTCACCACTCATCACGAAGAGGACGCAGATTGAAACAAACAAACAAAAAGCAAAACACACACACACACACACACACACACACACACACACACACACACACACACACACACACACACACACACACACACACACATACACGAACAAACCAAAGGTCAAGGTTGAACTTATGACTACCACCGTCTTCCAAAATGACTACATGAGTAGTTACCAGATTGGCAGTCCACCAGGCGAAAATGCTTCCCTTTGCCCATCTAAAAAAACACACCACATGACTGCCATTTCAACTTACATTACTGTAAATTACAACAAAAATCGTATCTCTGCAAAACCGTGTAGTTTTATTAATCTTAATCACACACTACATCAGACTGTTCTCGGAACCAGAGAATCCTGCCTATGACTGTGTCTTTGACCCCCAATTTCAAATCAAATTTGAAAACAACCCGTACTGTATTCTGCCGTTCGGTCTTCGTATGCAGCCGCACGTGCGGAATGCAGGTCTAGACGTAGGAGTTGTGTCCGATTTTTCCAAGTTTCCGGATCAGCCTCCGTGGACCTTTTTCACACCAGAGATTTGTTTTGATCTTGCAGCTTTTCGTAAAGAGTCTACCAGCTCTCTGGCATACAAGGCATTGTATGCTGACCTCTGTTCAAAATTTCCATCTTATCAGAAAATTTTCACTGACGGTTCCAAGTCTGAGGATGGAGTGGCCTGTGCAGCCTATTGCCCTGGGGCTCCTTCTCAGATACTGTTAAAACATATACCTCCAGATGCTTCTGTCTATTCTGCTGAACTTACTGCTCTGGTTTTGGCACTGAGGATAATCGCACAATCTACGAAGAGGGACTTTCTGGTTCTGTCGGATTCGCAGTCAGCTTTGGAGGCCATAGCTGGCCGCAACCTTCAGCATCCAGAACTTTTACACTTCTTTGAACTTTTTACAAAGTTGAAAGCGGATGGTTACAACATTATTCTAGCTTGGGTTCCTGGTCATGTTGGCATCGGAGGGAACGAAATGGTTGATCGTTTAGCCAAGAATGCCACAAGAGAGAAACTGTCCAACATATATATCCCCTGCTCAGATCTGAAACCCCAAATGAACGATTATGTGAGAGACCTCTGGCAGGAGGATTGGAATACACAGACGGATAACAAACTCTTTCAGATCCTAAATAAATGTTAGCGAACCGCCCAGAGAACGTGGACAAACGAGTCACAAGACGAAACACAACTAGTTTCGACCTCTTAGGTCTTCATCAGGTGAGACATTAACGAATAAAACAACGAAAATTCACTTAGCTTTGATCGCTTCAGATCACTTGGTAGGGTTCAGCGCAAGGAAGAAGGCGTTGAATGAGAACGAGGCTGTTGGAAGGGAAATAGTGAGCGAGTCAAAGTCGTAATGAAGATAATAATATTACTGATAGGAATACTAATAATGGTCAAAATACTGAGGAAAAAAAAAAAAAAAAGGGACAAGATTACTACCAATCTGTGTCAATAAGTATGGGTATGGGAGAAAGGAGAGTGGGTTAGAGGATTCTTAAACAGCAGGGTTGCCGTGGCAACAGTCCCAGAGGCGAAGGCGATGGTGATGTCAATGCCAGTGGTAGTATCAATACTAGCAATAGTATTACTGAATGATACTGCTAACAACGATAGTGAAGGTTAAGGTAATGAAAGCATGATACAGAAATATATTTAGAAAATACAATTTTTATAATAATCAAATAAATAAATAAATGAAACATTAAAAATAATAATAAATTAAAAAATCAGTAAATAATAATAATAATAATAATAATAATGATAATAAATGCATAAATAAGATAGCTATAAGTTGTGTGAGGTGAATAGTGGGAGATAAGGTAGTATGTGTGTGTGTGGTGGGAGGATATTATGGGCTGAGATAGAAGTGGTGGGTTGGTACATGTTACTTTAAGGTGTAGATGCTATGAGGGTGGAGGGAAGAAGGGGATGGGTTTACGTACTAACTGGGGGAGGGGGAGGGGCAACATATTCACACCTATACACAATCCTCTCTCTCTCTCTCTCTCTCCTCTCTCTCTCTCTCTCTCTCTCTCTCTCTCTCCCCCCCCCCCCCCCCCCCTTTCACGACCAACGATAAAGGAGCCAGCATTCTATTTATTATGTGTGTGTGTATGTGTGAGTGTGAGTGTGTGTGTGTGTGTATGTGTGTGTGTGTGTGTGTGTGTGTGTGTGTGTGTGTGTGTGTGTGTGTGTGTGTGTGTGTGTGTGTGTGTGTGTTCCATTTGTAATATCAGCCTTATTCATTGGTTACCCCCACCTCCACCCCCAGCAACCGCCATATCCACCAACACCCCTACACACATCATTACTAGGGCAGGGGGAGGGGGGAGTAAGTCGATTGATGTAGCAAATGGAGAGACTCAGAGAGTGTAGGAAAAGGGAAGATGATGATAGCTGCAACCTATGTCTGAGGTAAACAGAGGGAGGTAGGGTGGTATGGGTGTGTGTAGGTGGGGGATATTTCAGGCTGGAGCTGCAGAGATGGAATGGTACATACTACTTTTGGACGTTGATGCCATGAGGGTGGACGGTGCCCAGTTTGGCAATGAGATGAGATTCCTGCATAAGGCGTTCCAAGCTGTCACTCTTAGATTGCCAAAGTGCCAAGACTTTGACATGGTTGATGTTGTGTTGGGCATGGTTGAAGTGTAGAGCGACTGGTTTGGGCCGATGGTGGCGGATGTCGGCCAGGTGTTCAGAGATGCGCGTCTCAAGTGTGCGAGATGTCTCACCTACATAGATCTTACCGCACAGCTGACAGTGGATGGCATACACAATGTTGTGGCTCTGGCAGGAGAAAGTGCGTTTAATAGTGAAAGAGCCTGTGGGGCCATGTAGGATGGTGTCTGGTTTGGTGAGAGAGCAGATTTTGCAGTTGGGTTTTGAGCAGGGGAAAGTACCTGGTGGCTTAGGTGTTGAGATTTTGTTCAGCTTAGAGCGCACCAGTAGGTCGTTGAGGTTTTTGTCACGTTTGAAAGTGATCATTGGTGTGGTCTCAAAGGCAGGTTTATGGTTTTCTACTATGTGCCAGTTAGACTTCAGGATCCTGCAGATGGGCAGATTGTGAGGATGGAAGAGAAGGCAGGCAGTGGGTCTGTCTGTCTCTTTGGGAGGTTTAGTTTCCAGAGTAGATGTTCTGGATTTAGCTGCAGTGCGGCTGAGAGCATCACTGATGACGGCACTAGGGTATCCACGGTTGGTGAAAAAATCAGACATTTTGGCTGCTTGTATAGTGAAATCCTCTTCGCTAGAGCACAGTCTGCGTAGGCGAAGGAATTCAGAATATGGAATGCTATTTTTAGTGGACTGGTGGTGGGAAGATGTGTAGTCCAGGTATGAGTGCGCATCAGTAGGTTTGTAGAAGACTGAGGTTTGAAGCAGTCCATCTTTGAGGGAGATAGTGATGTCCAGAAAATTAACTGACTGTGAAATGGTGTAGGTCAGCTGGATGGATGGATGGAAGGTCTGTGCAAAGTTGAGGAAATTCTGGAGGTCATGTTCTGGCATGGATGTGGCTCCCAATCCATCATCTATGTATCTTTTGTAGAGCTCTGGTGTTGGGCCTGTGTAAGAGGTTAGTAGGCGGTGTTCTAGGTGTCCCATGAAGAGGCAGGCATAGGATGGTCCCATTTTGGTTCCCATAGCAACACCACTGATTTGTGAGAATGTGTGGTTGTTGAATTCAAAAGTATTGAGGGTGAGGACTAATTCTGCAAGTCTGACTAGTGTACCTGTGGGAGGGTGTTGTTGGTTGGGGGGCCGTTTGTTAAGAAAGAATGCGAGGGCCTTCAGTCCATCAGCATGAGGGATGGAAGTGTAGAGAGAGACGACATCAAGGGTAAAGAGGAGGCTGGGTTTGAAAGTGGGATCTGTGTTGTA
Source organism: Conus canariensis (assembly GCA_033310375.1). Taxonomy (NCBI): domain Eukaryota; kingdom Metazoa; phylum Mollusca; class Gastropoda; order Neogastropoda; family Conidae; genus Conus; species Conus canariensis. The sequence continues at coordinate 9,579 of JAMYXO010000879.1, forward strand.
TGAATTAATCATGTTGAGTGTGTGTGTAGTGTCTTTGAGGTATGTGGGGAGGCCTTGTACTATGGGTTGGAGGAGAGAGTCTAAGTACTGTGAAATGTGTTCTGTAGGGCAGCTGCATGCAGATACTATGGGTCTGCCGGGAGTATTGGTTTTGTGTATTTTAGGGAGCAGGTAGAAGGTGGGTTGTTTGGTGTCTGTCATTATGAGGAGTTTGGCTGTCTTCGGTAAGTTGTTGTGTTTGATTTCTTGTTTAACTGTGGTTGAGATGAGTTTCTGGTGTTGGGGGAGGGGTGATGCTGTGAGTGGTGTATAGAAATTTGTGTCTGACAGTTGTCTGTGTGCTTCTTTTATGTACAACTGTTTGTCCCAGACCACCACTGCACCACCCTTGTCTGCTGGTTTGATGACAATGTCTTGTCTTTGTCTCAGTGATTCAAGGGCTTTTTGTTCATCCCGTGAGAGGTTGGAATTGCGGACAGGTTTGGATTTAACTTGAGAGATTTCTTTTCTACACTTTTTGATGTAGAGTTCAACTTCAGTGGATTTGTCATGAGGTGGCTGGCGAAGCACTGGAGTTCGAAAAAGGTGGGTAAAAACGTCTGAGCTGTCTGGTAGAGGGGGCTTGGGCACACCGTCAAGTGCAGCCATCCATCTTAATTTTCTAAAGAATCTTTCAACATCAACGTGGTTTTGATATTTATTGGTGGCAGGCTGAATGGGAATAAATTTCAGACCTTTTGCCAGGACTGATCTTTCATCATTGGTGAGAGTCAGATTATCAGGAATGCAGCGAACAAGGTGGCGGTGTTGCTCATGGGTGATAGAAGGGTCAGTGTTGTGTGTTGGGGGATTCAACCAAACCAGACACCATCCTACATGGCCCCACAGGCTCTTTCACTATTAAACGCACTTTCAACCAAACCAGACACCATCCTACATGGCCCCACAGGCTCTTTCACTATTAAACTACATGGCCCCACAGGCTCTTTCACTATTAACGCACTTTCAACCAAACCAGACACCATCCTACATGGCCCCACAGGCTCTTTCACTATTAAACGCACTTTCAACCAAACCAGACACCATCCTACATGGCCCCACAGGCTCTTTCACTATTAAACGCACTTTCTCCTGCCAGAGCCACAACATTGTGTATGCCATCCACTGTCAGCTGTGCGGTAAGATCTATGTAGGTGAGACATCTCGCACACTTGAGACGCGCATCTCTGAACACCTGGCCGACATCCGCCACCATCGGCCCAAACCAGTCGCTCTACACTTCAACCATGCCCAACACAACATCAACCATGTCAAAGTCTTGGCACTTTGGCAATCTAAGAGTGACAGCTTGGAACGCCTTATGCAGGAATCTCATCTCATTGCCAAACTGGGCACCGTCCACCCTCATGGCATCAACGTCCAAAAGTAGTATGTACCATTCCATCTCTGCAGCTCCAGCCTGAAATATCCCCCACCTACACACACCCATACCACCCTACCTCCCTCTGTTTACCTCAGACATAGGTTGCAGCTATCATCATCTTCCCTTTTCCTACACTCTCTGAGTCTCTCCATTTGCTACATCAATCGACTTACTCCCCCCTCCCCTGCCCTAGTAATGATGTGTGTAGGGGTGTTGGTGGATATGGCGGTTGCTGGGGGTGGAGGTGGGGGTAACCAATGAATAAGGCTGATATTACAAATGGAACACACACAAAACACACACACACACACACACACACACACACACACACACACACACACACACACATACACACACACACACACACTCACACTCACACATACACACACACATAATAAATAGAATGCTGGCTCCTTTATCGTTGGTCGTGAAAGGGGGGGGGGGGGGGGAGAGAGAGAAGAGAAGAGAGAGAGAGAGAGAGAGAGAGAGAGAGAGAGAGATTGTGTATAGGTGTGAATATGTTGCCCCTCCCCCTCCCCCAGTTAGTACGTAAACCCATCCCCTTCTTCCCTCCACCCTCATAGCATCTACACCTTAAAGTAACATGTACCAACCCACCACTTCTATCTCAGCCCATAATATCCTCCCACCACACACACACATACTACCTTATCTCCCACTATTCACCTCACACAACTTATAGCTATCTTATTTATGCATTTATTATCATTATTATTATTATTATTATTATTATTATTATTATTTGCTGATTTTTTAATTTATTATTATTTTTAATGTTTCATTTATTTATTTATTTGATTATTATAAAAATTGTATTTTCTAAATATATTTCTGTATCATGCTTTCATTACCTTAACCTTCACTATCGTTGTTAGCAGTATCATTCAGTAATACTATTGCTAGTATTGATACTACCACTGGCATTGACATCACCATCGCCTTCGCCTCTGGGACTGTTGCCACGGCAACCCTGCTGTTTAAGAATCCTCTAACCCACTCTCCTTTCTCCCATACCCATACTTATTGACACAGATTGGTAGTAATCTTGTCCCTTTTTTTTTTTTCCTCAGTATTTTGACCATTATTAGTATTCCTATCAGTAATATTATTATCTTCATTACGACTTTGACTCGCTCACTATTTCCCTTCCAACAGCCTCGTTCTCATTCAACGCCTTCTTCCTTGCGCTGAACCCTACCAAGTGATCTGAAGCGATCAAAGCTAAGTGAATTTTCGTTGTTTTATTCGTTAATGTCTCACCTGATGAAGACCTAAGAGGTCGAAACTAGTTGTGTTTCGTCTTGTGACTCGTTTGTCCACGTTCTCTGGGCGGTTCGCTAACATTTATTTAAGATTTGTTTAGATTTCCGCCTGCAGTCCTCTCGCTTTGCAACTAGATCTTTCAGATCCGTCCAAACCTTACAGAGTTCCTCCCATCTACGTCTGGTGGTCGTAAAGAAGAAACAGTTCTGTGCCGGCTGCACACCGGCCATTCGTATTTTACCCATTCGTACCTTTTAAAGAATGAAGAAGCGCCGTGGTGCATTCCATGTCATGTGCCACTCACAATGAAACATATTCTTTTAGAGTGTTGGGACTTGCACGATGTGAGACACAGACATGTTACAGCAGAGTCCATGAAAATCCTGTTCAGAGATGTCCCGCCTGACGTGATCTTTGAGTTTTTGAGAGAGATTAACATTTTTCATCTGATTTAAGATTTTACGGATGAAAGATTTTTAACGAAGTTTCTGGTGCGTTTCTAGAAGATGTCATTTAAAGAGATGTGTAAAAGGTGTTTTTTGTTTTTTTTAAATGATTTGTGAGTTAATTTTAAAGTGGTGACAGCCCTGATGTGGCCCTTTGCGGTCGGCTGGGCTATAAGCAACATTATCTTATCTTATCTTAATCACACACACACACACACACACACACACACACACACACACACACACACACACACACACACAAATACATAGTAGTTCCTATTGTACAAGGGCACTGATACCATTACTGTTAACGCATCCACTACTTTACAGTCATCGTCGTTCAATTGACTACAGTAATAACAAAGCCATAGTAAAATCACCAGCCATGATTTCCTCATAGAAAGGAACTGAAGGGAAAACTCAGTTTCCTTACGGTCACCGCTATGACTGTACATGGCCCCAGCAGACGTCTTCAGGCAGACCCCACCTGGCAGCCAACAGTTGTCGTCGCCACACCACGCACTGCCCCAGTCCACCACAGAAGCAACAGGAACAGAGTTCTGGTCCACAAGTGACCCAGTGTCTCACACAGATACACAATGATGCAGTCACTGAAGGCCCATCACACTGCCTTGCACAACACTCGAAGAAGACACTGCGCTACAAATAGACGGCAGGTCTCTCCTGGCTTCGAGTGCAAGGATAGATCAACGTCTCCACAGATCAAAGTCTCCACCTTGACTGAACATACACAGCAATCGCACAGCTTTGAAGCTCAGCTGCAACGAACCATCCAAAGACCTGTTTCACTTGAAGAAAAACAGCCTTGAACATTTTTTTCAGCCTGAATAAGTCTGACCATAGGCCAGGCGTCAGCCCGACAATGCCGGGTTCCTCGCTTCCCCAGAGTGTGAGATAACTCTGGCAAGTAGATGGCCTCATCTGGTAAAAACAAAACAAACAAACAAACAAAAAAGAAAAACCCACTTCGGGAATAGGTCACGGCAAATTTCGCTTGCTTGCAAAAACACTGAAAAAAATGAAAGGCAGAGGGACCTGTGCCCCCAATTCAAATTACAGTAATAGGCATGACCAACCAGCCTTCTCCTGACCACAGTGACACTGCTTCCACACACAGTTGATAGAGATCTACAGCAACTGAGCTAAACACAGACAGCACACAACACGATGATTGATAGGAATGAAAGAAGGGAGAGAAAGAGACAGCCAAGAATGTGACACATCTATGTGAATGAGTGTGCGTGCGTGTGTGTGTGTGTGTGTGTGTGTGTGTGTGTGTGTGTGTGTGTGTGTGTGTGTGTGTGTGTGTGTAATAATCTGAAAACTGTGCTAATGAACGTAATATAATTATTGACATAATGATAGTGGAACACTTCAAGAACTAAAGCTAACAGCAAACAAAGAAACAAACAAACAAAAAAGCATTAAAGGTAAACAGCTAACTGGATTGTGTGGTACATGTTTGAGACGAATTATGATTTCCTTCCAGAAAAAAAAGTGTATATGTTTCATTAAAGAAAGCGTATTTGGTAAATGGGAAAATTAATCAATGAACAGTAATAGACTGGAGCAATGTTAATAAAAGAGTGAAACAAAATTAAAAAGGTAGAATTATACTGGTTTCAAAGAAGGCTATGTCATAATATCCTAGTGACAAACAGTATGCTGAGTAAGGTGGGAATCACGCATAATGACCTGAGCTCTTTTTGTATATCTGAGAAAGAGAGTGTACAATAGTGTCTGCAGCAGTGTAATTTTATCCTGTGATTTTTTTTTTCATAGAGACTTGGAAATGCAATGAAGGAAGAATGTGAACACTGTACAAGGATAAACTGAAATATAGAACTGGTTTTGTTGGACTATGGCGAATGCACAAAAAACAGATGAGGTCTTTGAACAAGTTATTTTCTATGCCAGATACTTTATTTTCCAATACAGGATGAGTCAGACTAAACCAAGAATACAGTGTTTTCCAAGGAAACTGAAGACTATGTTCAAAGCTGACAAACTTATTCATTTGCTTTACTTAATGTGCACTGATTTTTTGCAGAAAATGGCTTCCATACATAAATCTTGTTGAGAGTTAATGATAGTAATATTACGCCTTGTGTGTGACCTCTCCTCTTTTTGTGTGCTTACTGTAAAGGCATTGTATCAAATGGTAGTGCTCATAGTATAGAGGGATTACATTTCACATTTTTACTACAGGTATTAGAAATGTTTTATGCTTTAAACGTTTTAAAGAAAAATACACATAAATGAGCCAAAAGAGGGAGTTGTTATTCTGAATAAAGGAGAAGGACAAGTGAGTGGACTCAACAGATGGAAAATAAATTTGATACGTGAGAAATAATTCCTTTGCTTTTGGACGATGGATCAATAAATGATGTGCTCCACAACTCCACAACTTGCATGTAGCCTTCAACAGAATTTCGTTCAAAGAGAATGTTTCAGTGTGTGTGTGTGTGTGTGTGTGTGTGTGTGTGTGTGTGTGTGTGTGTGTGTGTGTGTGTGTGTGTTGTGCAGGGAAAAGATTACCAACATTAATGTCACCGCCCCATCATTATCATCATCACCCTCATTCACCATGGTTTTAAAAACAGTAATTATCCATGTGACCAGATCCTCCCCTGCATCATAACACATCATTATCATGTCCATCATCCTCTCATCATCATCCTCATCATCATCCATCATCATCATCATCATCATCATCACCATCATCATCATCATCACCATCATCATCATCATCATCACATCATCATCATCATCATCATCATCATCATCATCATCATCATCATCATCATCATCATCATCATCATCACCATCATCATCATCACATCATCATCACATCATCACCATCATCATCATCATCATCATCACCATCATCATCATCACATCATCCATCATCATCATCATCATCACCATCTTTCTCATCACCAACATTCATCGTGATTGTGATAGCACCCATTATCCTTGTAACCAATGACACTGTCCAGATCCTCTCTTTACACTATCATCACCATCAGTATCGTCATCACTGTCATTACAATTACCAGCGTTTTTTATGATTATAGTAGCACTAAGAACCCATGTGGCTACTGACTGTTCCAGACCCTCCTTCTTCACCAGTCATCAGACGGACAGACGGACAGTCATACCCCCCTCTGGAAGGTGAAAGTGTGACCTTGAACTGTTCACTGACCTCCCCTGGATATCCCTCTGCAGGGATCACGTGGCCAAGTGAAGGGTCAGCTGTCAACGCCAATCCCCTACAGCTGCCTGTTGACAAGGGAGACAATCAAAGGGATGTCACGTGCCAGGCCAGCAACGAGTTCACTCAGCATAAAGGATCAGAACTAACAGATGACTTCACTCTGCAGGTCTACTGTAGGTTGTAGCACACACACACACACACACACACACACACACACACACACACACACACACACACACACACACACACATGCGTGCGAGTCCGCACCCGCGCACTGGAGCGCACACACACACATGCATGCACACATGCAGGCACACACACAAGCACACTCTCACACACATACAAAGAATACATTTGACAGATACTTAATTTCACATATTGTGCTGTGTGTGTGTTCACAAGTTTCTTCATACTTACATTACCCAACTTGACCACCATAAGCCTTGGACACACCGGTCAGCCTTGATTGAACCCACAGGCTAGATGGATGGAACGTTTTTTTGATTAGAACACAGTGTGATTAAGTTATTGAACCAAACAAGTCTTGGTGCCCCTCTGAGCTCAATACTATCACCCCATTTATCTTTTACTGCCTCGATAGAACTCTGACATATGTCTTCGCTAGCAAAGAGTGACCAGTATGTCTTTTCCTTTCAGAAGTTAACATAGGGAACACATTTTGATTGGCACACAGAGGGCGTGATTAAGTCATTGAACCGAAGAACCGTTAAATCTTTCGACCACTCCATTTGACTGGGGATGGTATGGCGTGGTTGAAACAGAAGAGACTGACAACAGCCTACAAATTTCCATCATTTTAAATCCGAATGAGTCACTATCTGGACAGATGGATAGATTTAACAAAGACACATAAGACTTTCCAATCGCTGCAAGATCTGTTACTTAGGGAGCAACTCTTTCAGAGCGTTCCGTTTTTCATTGTATTTCTGTTGCAATCCCTGTATAGGGTAATATATTCACGTTGGGGTCACCACTGTCACACTACCACAAATGCACGCAAGCGCTCATGATAGCATTTACCTCGTGCGCACGCAATCACTCCAGACAATCAGAAGGCACAACTACACTTTCCTTTTCTTCTCCCCCTCCTTACTGGGGGACAATTAACTGAACAATGATCAGCAACACAATCCAAAATAATACTTGATCAATACACGATATTCTTTTACAATTTCTTCATTCAGTCACTCCTTCCTAGAGGGGGGACAAATATTCCACATATTATTTAGTTATAATCAATTTCTTTTCAATGATTCTCTCCTTCCCACTGGAGAGGCAACTCACCAGCTTCCAAAAACAATGAGATGGCTAACAATTCAGAAAAAAATGTCCAAGACACAACCCAGGGAAACCATAAGTAATCATGATAGACCAGCATGACGTTGTTCAACTCATGAACTTCTTCCACAACTGCCGCAGTCGCTGCCCACTTCTCGTCTAACATTAATCCTCCAGCCACTGGAGATAGGCGGGTGCTGCCTCAGCTACCCAGGAACTCTCTCTGGTTTCCTTTACTTTAAGACATCTGGTGCTGTCACAGCACTGGGGGGCTGAAACACGAATGAAGTTCGTGTAAGTAATCTATTTCAGGATTTAAATTATAAATTCTTTCATTTTTTTCTTTTCTATAGTTTATCCCTTTTTTTCTTTTCTCCCCATCTGTCTATACTTCACCTGGTAATTGCAGGTCACAGGCGCGTTCCCCTTCCGTTCAAAGCCACCCTGTCTGGTCAACGTCTCCAGGCCATCTCTTGGCTATACCTTATTCTTTCTTCCTTCACTCCTCCTGAGTACGTATTCAGTGATCGCTACACATTACCAGCCCCTGGTTAACTTTTGCCCAATGGTCAATCTTCACCCATCTCACTGAGTGATTCACCCAATGGTCAACCTTCATCCATTTCACTGAGTGATTCTCACAGCTATTTGGGACACCGTCCACACTGGTTAGGCCACGTGGATTTATCTCCTTTAACCCTTTCCTTTTTCTATCACCTAGGCAAATGATTCATATCAAACAAGTCTATATGTGATGGAATGTCACATGTTTCCATGTGAGGCTACGTCACATGACATGTTTATTTTTCCTGAAAAAGACCAAAGAGATCAAAACGTGTCATGGTTTGTCTTGTGATTTGTTTGTCTGTGTTGTCGGTCAGATTTACTATAATTACTTTTTAAAACTTACTTTAATTAGTTTTTCATTGTATTTCTGTTGTAATCCCTGTATAGGGTAAAATATCCACACTGGGGGATCGCTTTACTTAAAAAGGAAAAAGAGAAAACTTTGACACTTCGTCTACTGCTTGCTGTCAAGCTGGTGAAGTCTTAGGTCTATTCAGACTTGATCAATGCTTTGTTGATTTAGGGGTATAGTATTTCCCAATGACTGGCAGATCCTGGGTAGGAAATAAGTCGTCAGTCTCGCAAAGCCCAGACTTTTATTAATTATTTATCACAGGCCAAGGCACAGGAGATGTGGACCCTTGTATCCTGCGAGATAAGTTGAATGTGTCAGGAAACTACTTGACTTTGTCAGAATATGGAGTAAAGACATGAGGGCAAGGAGGCAGAGTATCAGTGTTCAAAACTCCAACTTGAACTTGTGATATTGCCTGTTAACAAACAGGAGTGAAACAATAATTTTCTGTATGCTTTGAACAACAAAGGTCCAAAATCTCTGTTCCTGTTGAGCAGACTTTCAACACCAACAGAAACGTTCACAGGAGTCTCCCTGTCTCAGTAACCAACACATAAACATTGCCATCAACATTACCAAGATCTTCAAAGTCATACATCTCTCCCAGGCACACAGGCTAAACTTGGCCTTTCAATGGGTAAGCACTCCTGCAAGTTGAACCGCAGAGCACACAGAGAAAGGTCTGTGTAGCATGGGAAAGGAGCATGGGAACCCTGGCCTCAACAGCAGCAAACCAGGCAGTTGTGACCAGCACTGCCTCTGCCTGATGTTCCAGCCAGCCTGGGCCTGCCTTCAAGACACTTCAGAAAGCCAGTAGCTGTAAATAAACCTGTCTAGCAGCCCTAGATATAGTGCGATGGTTACCAAATGTGCTGTACTAAATTAAACATGGAGCTGATTTTTAGCTGTGGTAATTTATAACTGGATTGTTTGATCTGAGTCCGAGACAAACTTCAACACCCCTGGCCCAACCACGGTCAGTTTGTCCAGTTGTACTGGCTACTGAAGTGAAATCCAACACTGACGCAGTTTCTACATGGTCTTCTTCATGACTTTCACCACTACTGCCACTTTCTTGAAGGGATAAAGACTCATCAGAATCGCTGTCGGCAGCTTGTCAAGTTCTAGCAGACGAAGAAGGTCTTCTCTCGGCATCAGGCTTTTTCGGTACATTTTCATTTAAAAATCATTAAAAAAAACACTGCGTTCTCAAACTTCACATTCCCAAACAGTACAAACCTTACCAAGGGAAGCAACTCAGTTGCCACCAAAAGTGCCTACAGTTAAAGCAAACACAAGTGTTATACCTTAAACGACTACTACAATATAGTCATAGTAAGTCACAGATGAGTTAAAGCACACATCCAGAGAGGTGCAGGTATGTTGTGAAGAGAGGGGCCATTGGTGATCCACATTGGTGATCCACATTGGTGATCCACATTGGTGATCCACATCAAGGAGTGGATCAGGATCGGTCTGGCCCTGGTAGGTCTGAGCTGTCACGGAAGCCTGTCAGTCGTACCTGTTTTCTAGGCATAGAAGCACAACCTGCAAAACCACCTGTTAAAGACTGTTAACTCGGCAAGCTATGCATGCTTACCTGGACTGGGCAGGTGAACCATGTGTGTGTGTGTGTGTGTGTGTGTGTGTGTGTGTGTGTGTGTGTGTGTGTGTGTGTGTGTGTGTGTGTGTGCTGGTTTGTTTTTGGTGTGTGTGTGTGTGTAATGTTCCTTAGGTTCACTGTTTTTTGTGATGTCTGTGTGTTGGGTTGTTGTTGTTGCATGTTTTGTGTGTGTGATGTTGTGTGTGTGTGTGTGTGTGTGGTGTGTGTGGTGTGTGGCGCGCGCGCGCGCCCACACGTGTGTGTGCGCGCGCGTGTGTGTGTATGTGAGATAACCCAGCTTCATTTGATTTTGTTTGATTTTTCCATTACCTGAATTTCAGAGCCACACTTCTGTTCAGATAAGCCTTGGGACGGTGGGTTTTGTAGCACGAAAAGGTACACCTCCTTTTCCTTCGATAATCAACTGAAACACGGAACCTTTCTTGTAGTGTGAAGTTTCCAATCTTGTCATTGTTCACAGTCTTATTGTTGTTGTGTGCTTGTTCTTACATTGTTCCTTTGAACATGGTTTATTCTTTCATTTTTTCCCCCCAGATGGACCAGACATCACCTTAAGTCCTGCAGCTGGCAATGAATGTACTATGACGTCAGACAGAACCTCCTGCTCCGTCGTTGAAGGTGAACGAGTTCGCCTGCAGTGTAACGTTGCCAGCAACCCCAGTCCAAAGGATTGCATCTGGAGTGCCAGCCATGTCACTGGACCTGACCTTGACATTGTGTCAGTCAGCAGGACTCACAGCGGGCTGTACCAGGTCCACGTGGAGACAACCAAACCTGACAACAGTGATGGTCGTTTGCCCCTGAGGGCGCACAGCAGTCTGACTGTTCTGGTCAAATGTGAGTCTGTCTGTCTGTCTGTTTGTCTGTCTGTCTTCTTTGTCTGCTCTCGTCTCTCTCCTCATCTCCTCTCTCTCTCTCTCTCTCTCTCTCTCTCTCCTCTCTACACCACACCACACACACACACACACACACACACACACACACACACATCCCATCCCATCTCTGTCTGCCCCCTCTCTCTCTCTCCTCTCTCTCTCTCCCCGCCTCTCTCTCTCTCTCTCTTCCTCTGGCTCTCTCACCTTCTCCTTCCTTCTCTTCTCTCTCTCTCTCTCTTCTCTCTCTCTCTCTCTCTCTCTCTCTCTCCTTCCCTCTCCCCCCCCTCTCTCTCTCTCTCTCTCTCTATCTCTTCCTCAATCAATCAACGATCTTCAAAACTGAAACAATCTCTCTCTCTCTTCTCTCTCTCTCTCTCTCTCTCTCTCTCTCTCTCTCTCTCCTCTCTCTCTCTCTCTCTCTCTCAGATTCTTCCAAATCAAACGATCTTCAAAAACTGAAACAATATTGCCAAGATAAAAACATCACGTCTGAACTTTATATTCCACCAACAGTCTTTGAAGTTTATCACTACCTAACGCACCTAAAACAGTCAGGTTCCTACGGGGTGGATGGCCTAGACGGAAAACATCCCCAAACTATCAGCTCCAGCAATTACAGATACATTAACATACGTCTTCAATTTATGCACAGACAAAATTCTTTTTCCCGATAGTTTCAAAAAAGCAAAAGTCATTCCTGTCCACAAGGCAGGTGACAACTCAGACCCTGCAAACTACAGACCAATCTCAATCATTTCCTCTATTTCCAAACCTTTGGAAAAACACATGAACAAACACACATTACACCACCTTCTTACATACCACTTGCTTCATCCAAGACGGTTCGGGTTTCGACACAACCATTCATGCCACACAGCCCTAATCAACGTAGCTGATGACTGGCTATATAGCATTAACAGCAACAGATATTGTGGTGTCCTATTCATCGATTAAAAAAAAAGCATTTGATGTGATAGACCATAACCTTCTTCTTAGAAAATTTGAAATTGTATGGATTATCCACAAAAATTCTTACGTTTTTCCAATCATATCTCAAAAATAGGCAACAATGTGTGAAAATCAATACAACTTTCTCTTCATTTCAAACACTTTCCTATGGCGTACCACAAGGCTCTATCCTGGGTCCCTTACTGTTCACAATTTACATCCATGATCTACCTCTCCATATCACATCCACATGTGAACACTTTGCTGATGATACAACAATACACACAAATCATTCTGATGTTACTGTTCTTGCACAAACTTTACAAGAAAGTGCGAATGACCTCGTAAAATGAACTGAACTAAATCACATGCCGCTTCACCCTCAAAAAACTAAATCCATGCTTATCACAACCAGGCAAAAAAGACAAAATCTCACTATTGAGTTTCCTCCTGCACATCTTAAAGATGAATCTGTTGAACAGGTAGCATACCTCAAAGTGCTAGGAATAACAATTGATAACAGCATTAGTTGGCAAGCTCACATAACCTCACTGTGCAAAAAATGTTTCACAGAAAGTTTATCAACTCTCCAAAATTAAACGCTTCCTCGACCTGCATTCATGCAAGCTCTTTTTGCAGTCTCATATTCAATCACACATAGACTATGGATCTACTCTATGGGACTCTGCTAGCGCTAACACCCTCAAACTGTTACTAAGCCTACACAAGTGAGCACTCAAATTAGTCCTCCTAAAAACCAGTAGTCTTCTGGACTCGGACTATAAAAGGATTCAGGTTCTCCCCTTAAGTCTGAGATTAGAATACAACAAAGGTATCATAATGCACAGGATTGTGTCTGGGAAGGCACCCTCCACATTATTTCACAGATTCTCAATTAATTCCTCAAGGACTCTACCCAAACTTCGTGTCCCTGTTCCTAGAATTGACTTAATCAAATCCAGTTTAACATATTCAGGTTCCTGTCAATGGAACTCGCTCCCTGAATCAACCAAACAGCACCAGTGCATATCAACCTTCAAACACCATTATTTCAACCATTTTATGTGCCAGTATTTGCATACCCTGCCATAAATCCAGCACCAACCACCACCCTCTTTGCCTTATGTATGAACCTGTCTATTTAGAAAGTGTTTTGTATTAGAAATGCACATGCTATTCTGTTTAGTAAGTATGTCTTATGTGAGTGCGTGTGTGTGTGTGAGTGTGTGTGTGCGTGTGTGTGTGTGTGTGTGTGTGTGTGTGTGTGTGTGTGTGTGTGTGTGTGTGTGTGTGTGTTTCCTTCTACCTCCTGCCCTCTTGTCATTATGTCGTTATGCTTCTATTCTCATGCGACTCTCTCTCTCTCTCTCTCTCTCTCTCTCTCTCTCTCTCTCTCTCTCTCTCTCTCTCTCTCTCTCTCTCAGTGTGTTAAATGTGGATTCTGTTTTTGAACGTAATGATTTGAGTGATGCTTCTTCGATCACACATAGTGATGTAACGTTATCCGACGTGAAATTTGATACGCCCGAAGCCATGCGAAGTGATTTAAAGAGAAAGAAAGTTTTAGAGAAGAAATGTGTGATCGTGAGGGATGAGTGTGGTGGTGAGAGTATGCATGTTGACGAAAGAAACAACATGGTTGAATGTGGCAGTGAAAATGAAAAAAGTGGTGGCGATGCCTGTGTATCTTGGAATGGGATTATCAATGGTGATGATCATGTAAATAAGAAAAGTGATAGCAGTTATGTGATGCCGAATGAAAATTCCAGTGTGGCTGACTATCTGATTACCAATGTGTCAAACAGCAATAGAGACTCTGCGTCATCGTCTGTTTCAACGACCAAACCTAATTTAATGACTGCGACTGACCCTAAGACTAAAATTGATTCTACGACTACGATTGAAACAGAACATGGTGGTGATTGTATGACAATGAACACATTTGTAAATAGTGTATCATTTCTTCATTGGAATATATGTGGATTATTTCAAAAACTGGATGACAGAGATTTTATCCAGTTTATTTCTTCCTTTGATTTTGTTTGTTTGGTGGAAACGTTTGCTGAAGCGTTTCAGTCAAACCTTTTTCAAGACTATGAATTATTTGTAAAACCAGCTGTAAAATTTACAAGACAGGGACGGGCCTCGGGAGGATTAGTTTGTATGGTTCGTAAAAGTCTTGTCCCGTATGTGCACCAGGTGGATTGTGACAGTCTGTATATAATGTTATTTAGATTTGATAAAGAATTATTTTGCTCTGATAAGCCTGTCTTACTTGTGTGTACATATGTCCCTCCAGAAAATGCACCTTTCTACACAATGCATGGCTTTGACAATGGCATTGAAATGTTGGAAGAATGTATTGTAAACAAGTTGTTATCCTTCGATGATGCTGAGATACTTTTATGTGGTGACATGAATGCAAGAACGGCGAATATTTCTCCAGGTAATGTAGATGATCGTGATCTTTATGCTAATTTCAAGACTGCAGACAGCAAATACAATAGATGTTCTCAAGATAAGATATTAAATGTATATGGGAAAAAGCTTCTTAGTATGTGCACTGTGCTAGGATTGACAATTATAAATGGAGTATGTAATGACGATCTCGAAGGTCGTTTCACATACATTTCGGATGTGGGGAGTAGTGTGAATGATTATTTTCTAGTGTCTACAGAATTGTTTGAACTAATGTGTAAAAAGATGACTCTAAATGTGATGGAAAGATTTGATTCTGATCATTTACCCCTGGTATTGTGCATTGAAATGCCAAATGAACAGTCACATACTAGTTCTGCCCCTAATGTAAATGTTAACCAGTTTATTGTTAAATATTGCTGGAATCAAGATTACAGTCAACAGTTTTCTTTATGCATGAATTCATCAAATGTTCTGGAAAAGTTAAACGCCGCTGAAAATCTTATTTCTGTGAATGTTAATGAAGCTCTGAACTTGTTTAATATAACTATCAAAGACCAAGCTGAAACAATGAGGAAAGTTGTGCCTATAAATAAGAAATTTATACAGAATTGGTTTGATCGAGAATGTAGGGTAGAAAAACGTAAACTACGAAGATTATTTAGAATTTTTCTGAAAACAATGGATAAAGAGGATAGAATATTGTTCTGTATAGCGAGAAGGGAATAGAAACATTTAAATGAAAGGAAACAGAAAGAACATAATGATCTCCTATTAAACGATCTTCTGTCTTCGGGTAATAATCAGCAATTATTCTGGAAAACTATTCACAAGATTTCCACAAAGAAACTACAACCTGCAAATAATATTCCGATGCAAGAGTGGTTCTTACATTTTAAAAATCTTTTGGATAAGGACGATGATGAGTCCACTGAGACTGACAATGTAATAAATAATGAAGAAACTACTTATGACAGACCAATATCCAGAGGGGAAATATTAACAGCTATTAAGAAATTAAAGAATGGTAAAACTGCTGGACCTGATGGCCTCATTGGGGAGTTTTTTAAGCATTCTGGTGCTACTGTTCTAAGATTTTTAGTTACATTGTTTAATTATCTTTTTGACACCGGGATTTATCCAGAAGATTGGAAAGAATCTATAATTTTACCTCTGTTTAAGAAGGGGGAGATAAACGATGTAAACAATTATAGAGGTATTTCGTTGTGCAATGTATGTAGTAAACTCTATAGTTCTGTTATTAATAATAGACTACATGAATGGATATCTCAGAACAATATAACAGGAGAACATCAAGCAGGATTCAAAAAAGGTTATTCTACTATTGATCATATGTTTAGTCTATTAGCAGCAATTCAAAAACAATTTGTAAACAACAAGAAGCTGTATGTGGCTTTTGTGGATTTTGAGAAAGCTTTCGATTCAGTTTCACGGAAACTGCTGTGGCCTATTTTGTTAAAACATGGAATTCAAGGTAAATTGTATCATTGTGTGAAAGGTATGTATAAGGAGGTGAAAGCAAGAATTAGAGCGGGAGCCAAATTATCAGATTTTGTCAAGTGTACGAGAGGGGTCAAGCAAGGGGATGTTTGTAGTCCTGTTTTATTTTCTCTGTTCATAAATGAATTGGCTCTGGAGATTATTCAAAATGGACGGCATGGTGTGACTTTTGATACCTTGGAACTGTTCGTCTTACTTTTTGCTGATGACATTATTTTATTGTCTACAACTGTAGTTGGTCTGCAAAGACAATTGAACAGTTTGTATTTAGCTGCTACTAAATTAGAATTAAAAGTTAATATGAATAAGACCAACATTATTGTGTTTCGCAAAGGTGGATATTTAGCACGTAATGAGAAATGGATTTATGGAGGTGAATACATGGTTGTAGTCAATGCATATAAATATCTTGGGTTCTATTTTACTACCAAATTAAGTTTCACTTTTGGATGTCAAGATCTAGCAAATAGAGCAAAGAGAGCAGTAACAGTTATACTTCGTATTTTATACAAATTGAATAGTGGCGCATTTTCTGTTTTTTCGAAATTATTTGACTCTCAGGTGCAGCCAATTTTACAGTATGGAGCAGAAATCTGGGCTTTTGAGAAAGGTGTTGTAATAGAGAATGTTCATTTATATGCTATGAAAAGATTTTTGAATGTAGACAATCGAACACCAAATGATTTAGTTTATGGCGAACTTGGAAGGTATCCGATTTATATTAATTCCTTTTTAAAATGCATAAAGTATTGGTTGAAAATAACCAGAATGGAGGAAACCAAGATACCATTTAAAGCTTATAGAACGTTACGAAATTTGGATTATAATGGTAAGAAGACATGGGCTACCACTGTTCGTCAGTGCTTAAATTCATATGGCTTTGCATATGTTTGGGACAACCAGGGCGTTGAAAATATATCGGGATTTTTGAAATGTTTTAAACAACGAATGATTGATTGCAGATGGCAAGACTGGCATGACCATATCAACAACAGTGACAGATTTGCACAATACAGACTGTTTAAAACAACGTATATGATTGAGCCATACATTAAAATGACAATGGACAGGTATATTAAGAGTGCATTGACTAAATTTAGATTTGGTATCTCTGACATAGCTTGCCATCGATTCAGATACAGTGCTTTGAATGAAAATAGACTGATATGTCGGCTATGTTACCAGGCCAAGGAAGATGAAATACATTTTTTATTTTGCTGTTCTGCTCTCAATGACCTTCGAGTAAACTTTATTAAGTCAAAGTATTATTTTGATCCTTGCAGTTTTAGAGTCAGCTTACTATTAACATCAAGAAATGAGTGTGTCCTCTTTGATCTTGCCAGGTACATATACGAAGCACAAAAGCGACTACGAGCGATGTATTCATAATTGGTTTGCATAGTATGTGTGTGTAACTGCTTTTTTTCCATTTCTTTTTGTGAGAATGTTTCTTTATTCGTGTATTACGGGTGTCACCCCTTCAGTATGGGCTATGGCCTAATCTGAATAAATCATTCATTCATTCATTCTCTCTCTCTCTCTCTCTCTCTCTCTCTCTCTCTCTCTCTCTCATGGTTCTCCTGGAATGATTTGATATATTATCTACATGACATTCCCCTCCCCTACCCATGGTGACTGGGCTATCATTATGCACCCCCCCTCCCCCTCCATTTGTGCCTTATTTTCTTTTTTTTTTTAGTCCTTGGTGCTTCAAAATCGATTGTCTTACATCTCCTTGGTGTTTTTCGATTGTTAGATTGTTCTAAACATGCTCTTTCCCCCACCCACTCTCGCCTCTTTCTCCCTCTCTCCCTCTCTCTATCGCCCTTCCCTGCACTCCTTTCGCTCCTGCGTCTCTCTCTCTCTCTCTGTCTGTCTGTCTGTCTGTCTGTCTGTCTGTCTGTCTCTGTCTGTCTGTCTGTCTGTCTGTCTGTCTGTCTCTCTCTCTCTCTCTCTCTCTCTCTCTCTCTCTCTCTCTCTCTTGCACACAAGCGCCTTCAAGTACATGCTCTCCTTGTCTCATCTTCTTATCATGATTTTGCTCGTATATAGTATGTATTGTCTCATTATTTTTAGTCAGCTCTTTCCTGTGTTGTATTGCACATATTATTAATGTGTTTGTCTTTAACATGATCTTTTCTGAGTGGTTCCGTTTTATGTATTCATTGATTCTCTCCAGTTCTGTCTCTCTCTGTGTCTTTCTGTCCCTGTCTCTGTCTGTCTTCTCTCTCTCTCTCTCTCTCTCTCTCTCTCTCTCTCTCTCTCTCTCTCTCTCTCTCTCTCTCTCTCTCTCTCTCTCTCTTCTTTCTCCTTCCAAACTCAATGTCACTTTGCTAAATACCTTCTGCGCATTTTCATGCCTTATGAAAATTGATTATATGTTGTGCCCATTTCTCTCTCTCTCTCTCTCTCTCTCTCTCTCTCTCTCTCTCTCTCTCTCTCTCTCTCTCTCTCCGACTTAAAAGAAGAAATCGCTCAGCAACGTGAACGACAACATGAACAGAATGTGTCAATTAAGAATGATCTTGTTGACAGATCGAAAGGCCTCGGAGCAGGCAATACAAATATATCTGCCTTCAAAAGGGATTACGATGGTTCCCTTATGCAGCTAGTGAAGAGTTTTCAAATCTGTAATATATTTTCTGAATTTCATGCTCCTAGTTTCTCCATCTTCAACCCCCCCCCCCCCCCCCCCTCCTTAAGTCCAAATCTTTGCCAAGTCACTACTATGAAGACAGTTCAGTTGTTGGCCTGCGCTTGTTTTTTTCCCCCACTATTAGATTGTTCGTCTATGTTTTTGTCTGACTTTATTCAAGTGTAAAAGGATATGCCAGTCTTGAATAAAAGTTACTCTGTGTTAGGTTTTCTTATGGGAGCAAAAGTTACCCCACTTGTTTACGGTTAAAGACGTCAGTCAGCGAGGCGACCGTGCGCAGGCACAGCAGCCAACCAGCGGCGCAGCTTCTTCACCTGCTGCTAAATATAACTCCTCGCACGGTGGCACCAGTGGCAACGCGCGGCGGGTGACAACACAACAGAGGGGAATGCACGGGTATCTTAAGGGCTCAGCGTCTCGTGTCAGGTCTTCCCCTCACAGTGACGGTAGCCATAGAGGCAGCCCCAGTGCCAGCCCCAGTGCCAGCGCCAGAACCTTACGGTCAACGTCTAATAGCATGAGGCGAACCATCAAGCTTTGGAATTGACTTTTTTTAATTACAATGTGGAAAATTTATTAAACAAATTGCATGACTGTTCTTTTATGAATTATATCAACTCTTTTGATGTTGTCTGTCTGGCAGAAACCTTTGTCGGTGCAAGCTTTGATTATGAAACCATTTTCCAGAGTTTACAAAATGTGTTGCTCCAGCTAAAAAATTTACAGTACATGGGAGAAACTCTGGAGGAGTGTTAGTGATGGTTAAGAAACATTTGGAACCATTTGTAAAACAAATGAAGGTCGACTGCAGTAATGCTATTGTACTAAAGATGGACAGTAGACTGTTCAACAGTGGAAAGGATGTTATTTATGTGGGTTGCTATGTGGTGCCAGAAGGAGGTCCAGCTTACAGCCATATGCAGGTAAATCATGGAGTTGTCGTTCTTGAAGAAGCTCTGTCAGAGGTAATACGTGATGATGATGTTTGCCTTATGATATGTGGAGTCCTCAGTGCAAGAACAGGATGCAAACAATCAAGGCAGGAAAACATGCTTATTTATCAGGCACTTAACCCGATGTGGAGCGATGAAAATGGTGATGATGATGATGATGATGATGATGATATGATAATGTCGATGATTTGGAATCTCATAAATTTTAATGTCGTTGTTCAAAATACCAATCGATTAACAGTTTTGGGGGATCATTGTTAGATTTGTGTTATTTGTTTATCTATTTATATTGAATGGTTGTGTTGATGACAAAGAAGGGGAATTCATTTTTATTTCCCTGAATGGGTGTAGTGTGATTGATTATTTTCTGGTCTCTTCTCAGCTGAAGGAATCTTGCAATATGAAAGTTGGGGACAGACTGTTTTCTTGGCACTTGCCTGTAGAAATGAAATGAAAGAATGGGTTTAACGAAACCAAAAAAGACAAGTCAGCACCACAGAGTAATGAAGAAAAGATTGTATGGATTGACGAAAATGAACAATTGTTTAAAAATGAATTAGAATCAAATGATTTGAGGAAAATTATGGAAAGAATTTCTCAAAATTCTCATAACATTGATTTATGTATTGAACTTTTTGTGAATGCTTTGTGTGGTGCCGCAGCGTGCATGATGGGAAAGGTTTATAACGTAAGGAAAAAGTGTGAAGACTGGTTTGACATGGAATGTCGACAAAAACAACGTCTGGTCAAAAATCTACTTCAGAGATACTGGAGAGCTAAAACCGAGCCATATGAGACAGAGCGTAAAGGTGAGTACGTCAAAGAAAGAGTACAATACATCAATGTGAAGAAAAAGAAAAAGAAAGAATCTGATGAGATTAGATTACAAATATTAAAAGAGAGAGACAAATAATATCTAGGTGCTACCCCACCCCATCTTATTTTGCACAACCCCCCCCCCCCCCCCCCCCCCTTTTCACAAACAATCTCATCCATCTCATACTACTTTTTGCCAAAATTAACACCTTTTTTACAACCAAACTTAACATCCAAAAACCTCCAAAATTGACGTAATTGTTACTTTAAAATGGGGGGCTTACGTGCAAAACAAAAATGGGTGATTTAGAGCCTAGATATTATTTGTCTCTCTCCTCTTCTGATTCTTGCGCAAAACAATAGGAACAGCTTACTTAATTTTTTTAATTGATGTTTTTAATTTGGAATAAAAATGAAGCCCGGAATAGTTGCAGAGCTTATTAATATATTCAGAGATTGGGAGTTGCAGGAAAGGAGCTGGGGGGTTGATAGAGAAGAGTTTGAAGAATTAATTACGGAGCTTTTTGAGCGCGTAGATATGCGAGAAAGCGTAAAGAACGCCATCAGTAAACTACCGTATTCTTGGCCCCATCCAGTTATAAAGTTGTTTGCCATTTTAATTGATCAAATAGCTCTCGAAGATCTTGATTTGACCGCTTCTACTGACCCTGAAGGAGTAACTGTTACCTTTAAACCTGGGCAGTTTTTAAGATTAGTAAAAGACTATGAGTAATAAATAACAGCTGAATTTACAATTATTTTTTTATTGCTTTTAAAAAAGGGCTTTAAAAATGGATTGCGACGAGCTATTAAAGTGTGAGGAGGCAGCAGACCTCTGTCATAAAGAAAGATTATACTCTCTGGCTGCGTGTGGGAAAACCAGGCAGTATTTAGGCGTTGAACTAAGTATTGAACAGATTCAGCAATTGTCTACATCAGACGTTGAGAAGTATTACGCTAGGTACGAAGCACAGCTAGGGTCAAAAATGGTTAGATCAGTGGGACAAACAATGATTAGTTCATATGCTAAGTTAGTAGGCAAGATAGCGCCGATTGATTCAGAAGAAGATTTAAAATATGACTTAACACAAGATCCGGTTTTAACCAAGTCCCTAGAATCTCTTGCATGTGACATGTATTATAGATTTGGGACGTTGCTATGTCCATTCATCATGGGATTAATTACTTTCAATCATATTAAGTTTAATCATATTAATTTTAATCAGACTAAAAAAAATGAGCGAGCAGGAGAAGACTCCACAGGAGCAGAATGTCCCACAAGTGAATTTACAGGCGAGTGCCCCACAAGTGAATCTACAGGCGAGTGTCCCGCAAGTGAATCCACAACTGAGTGTCCCGCAGGTGAGTAGTGTTACTAAGTCTAAAAATTCTGGCCGCGTTGAGGCCAGTCGTAAACTAGCTGAATGGAACAGACTGCAAAAAGCAAACCAAGCAGCAAAACAAAAATTATTAGATAGTAATACAACATCAGCACCAGCACCGCCGCCGCCACCAACAACAACACAATCAAACTATAAGACGTATTATTATGTGCTGGGGAGTATTGTTGTTGGTGGAGGGCTTTTAGCATACAAGCGCCTAAAGCCATACTTAGCAACAAAGTTACAAACCCCCACAAAAACAGTAAAAGAAAAAGAACCAGCTTCTGCAAAAAAAAGTACAACCTCCTGCTGTAGACCCATTTTTAATAAATTAGTTTTTTTAATGTGTTGTTAAGTACTGGTTAAGTACAAGCTAAGTACTGGTTAAGTCAGTTATAACAAGTTAAGTGCAAGTTAAGCGCAAGTTAAGTGCAAGTTATGTGCAAGTCATGTTAAGTACTAGTTAAGTACTAGTTTAGTACTAGTTAAGATCTTAAGTAAAGTACTAGCTAAGTACTAGTTAAGATCTTAAGTAAAGTACTAGTTAAGATCTTAATTTAAGTCAGCCAAGTCGGTTCTCCAGTGGTCTATAGCGTATGAATGCTCGGGGTTAACGTAAGTTCGCTTGCTATTGTTAGAGACTAGTGATTTCTTATTAACAGCAGTTGTGTTCACTTGATGAAAAGTAGAGCGCAGGTTAACATTTGTGTGATGAAATACTTTGTTTTCAAAGAGAGCCTGCTTGTAGTTGTCGTGACTTTTTTTTTTTTTTGACAACTTCTTTACTTACACCCTTAGCTTTCTTCATTACAGAAGTCTGGGTGGCAACACTATACATCTTCGACCGTAAGCCAACATATTCTTGTATATCCGTCCCATTAAGTTCATCCTTCATCTTTCCAATCACTTTCTTGTTCACGGTTGAATGTAAAGGCGAATCTTTAGGGTAGTCGCACGTGTCGTACCAGCTGTCGGCCCCTTTGGCTACCTCCGCTTCTAAATCCTTATAGAAGTCTTCAGTTGGGATGTCTAGAATAAAACTGTCGGTGTCTGTGTAAACGACATTTGATTCTGAGTACAGTGGTTTAAAGTAGTCGTACAGAAATTCTAGCATTAATAACTTTGACAGCTCTAGCACGGCAAACCCGATAAACACCGGCTTGTCTAACTTCACATTCTGTTTCTTCATCATAATGCCAACCAGGCTGTCGCTAAATCTTCTAAAGTCTTGGTAGTTAGGTTTAGAGACCAGCTTAATTGCTTGTTTTTCTTTCGTACCTAATCTTACATCTTTACGCTTGTGTGGATTTTCCATGGTTTTGCCAAAACAGCTGTTGTTCATCAACTTAAATAAGTCTTTTTCTGAAGCGTCAGTGGCCTTAGTTCTAAGATCAGTATTCTTCATGATGTATGGTTTCATGAAAGGCCCTTGTTCAAATTCTATTATTCTGTGAACGGCTCTTAGTTTCAGTCCGTGCCTTAAGTAAAACTGTAACAGTCGATAATGACAGACATACTTTCTCTTGTCTCGAAGGTTAGGCACGAGTTTGGGCAGTTCGGTGGGACTCATCTTTAATTTTTCTGCGGCTAAGGGGAAATCGTTATGAGGGTCGTGCAACTCTGCGGGATAATCTAAGTCTACCTCTAAGATTAATCCTATTGGATTATCGGGTGTAAGACGCGGTAGATAACTCAACACTTTATTAATGTCATGAGGCCCGTTTATCATTTTAAAGTTTCTTAATGGCAGTGCCTGACTCATGGCCCACCCATACAGATTGTTGGCGTCTAAGTACATCAGATAGTTGGATGGTTTAGTTGGATCATAATCGTCTAAATACTTGTTGTTGGCTCTGCGGTAAGGATGACAGGCCATACTAATGCCTCCTCTCAGCCCATCCTCAATCATCTGAAGTGTATCCAGATCCGATATTAAGTCAATCTCAATGTTTGTAGACTTCAAGAATGCATCCCAAGAAAGGCCTGGGGCAGAGATGTACTGTGACAAATCTAGACCGTAATGTTTCATGCATGTAGCTCTGTAATTCTGAAAGACGTCAGCTAATAAACACACGTCGGCCATCAAGTATTGATCGTGATAATCGCCCATCGTTCGACAGTGTAATTCTGTCCAGGCTTTCTGCGCGTATTCATAGTCGGCGTCAGATATGCCTTCACCTCTAAGCCGGCTGTAAAAATCGTCTTTATGTGGCAGCGCCGGCTCGTCAAACCTGTCCCACGAGTCCATGTATTCATAAGGATAGACGCCTTTACGGACTAAAGATGGGTCGAAATATTTTTTAGTGATTGGATAGTGTTGCAGAGATCCTGCCAATTTATCTAAGCTCCCCATCAGATGCTGGGCAGAGTCATAGAAGGATAAACAGTCTACAGTAAAGGTCATGTACTTTTCTGATGACTGTGCAATACAGCTAACCCTCTTACATTCAGAAGTTATTGCTTGCATGATAAAGTGCGAATCGTAGCCCCGTAGGTTATGAAAGAAGATGGGTAGTTTCCATTTTTTGGGGTCAACCTTGAGGTGAAGATTGCAACTGCTGTGCGCAGCCCCCCTGAATTTGCCAGTAATGTGATCGTGGTCTCTCACTGTTGGGTTTGCTTTACTATTAGGAGTTAGCCCTGAGCCGCATATCCAGCAGTGTGTGGCTGATTCATAGCGCCTTTGGTCTTCGGGGGTCATCTTAATGTCTGAG
The DNA here is from genome assembly GCA_033310375.1 of Conus canariensis. NCBI lineage: Eukaryota > Metazoa > Mollusca > Gastropoda > Neogastropoda > Conidae > Conus > Conus canariensis. Next base: position 34,098 of record JAMYXO010000879.1, read on the forward strand.
AGATTTAGCTGAATAGAGAATTGATTGCGAAGATGCTTCATCTGCTCCAAAAATCGACCAGCTGCGTCGGGGCCTCTGTAAATCTCCGGCTGTGTGTGTCCGCCATCTGACCTAACAACGACGAAAGCATAAGAACAGATCTGATGACGAGATAATAAGGTTGTTTTTTGTTGCGGGCCTTGATGGTGGGATAATAAAGCTGTTTTTTTGTTCTTCTAGTTCTTGAGGGTCGTAGTACTGTGGCAAAATCGCTTCAAAGTCGGCATAGACTACGTATGGCCTCATCTGCATTTTGTGTACATTCGTAAAACTAACTTTAGACCCGGGTGGGGGTGTAAGAAGTTCGATTTTACAGTCTACAAAACTTTTACAATGTTTCTTATGTTTTGCAGCTGCCTCTACAGTGGGGATTCTGACCAAACACCTTCTACAAAGCCCCTGTTTAGCAGGATCCTTTGTAGTATAAGCCATAAGTCTACTCATTGTTCTAATTAATACATAATGGCTCTTGGAACCATCTGTAAACAGTATCAAGTCAACATGTTTGTTAAGGGATTCGCCAAAAGTAGGAGCGTTGGGAGAAATCCTTAGAGGGACTAGATTGTCTGCTACAGACCATGTGTATACGTTTACGGTGATTGGTTTGTTTTGCTCTTCAAACTGAGATATACTTTCTATACTCACTGGAAAGGTTATGTTATCAAAGTTCAGGCTATCTTTGTATGCTTCATAATTGGAAACTCTGTCTGCGTGCTTTTTAACAGGATGTAAATGCGCCAAAACACACCACATGAAACATAAGTTATCTGAATTATGTATGTTTAAGACTGCTCGTTTAAAAACTAACTCTCTCGGGGGAGGAAGGTAAGAATTGCCAACTATAGGATAGAACTTTGTTTGTCTTAATCTGATTTCAATGACTGTTCCTTCAGACCAGCCGGAGCCGCGTAATTTCGCTTCTTCACTTGCATGGTTAAACTGTGTAAGCATGTAATCGGCCCATTCAGAATTAAAGACGTGATAGCTGATTACTTCTTTCTGTCTAGTTGAAACCCAGACTAGTATATTACTATCATCGGGGGTTATATATTCAATCTGAATGGCCAACAACACTTTTACTGGCGGGACGATTCGAAGAGACTCTGGGATTTTAGAGATAGCATGTGTTACGCTTTCCTGAACGTTTGTGGGGTTAATAATGTCCATGTCCAATTCACTGAACATATTACCTAATGGTTTGTTACTACCTTCCAACAGTACGTTGTTGGGTAGTTTTTCAAACTTAGACTCACTTGTCGGGTTCATTTTTAACCCATAATATTTACGTAAATTAAAAAAATAAATATAAGTAAAAGTAAGTAAATGCTCTTTTATTCTTCACCCAAGCGTTGCAATACTTCAAGACATCCAAATCTTACAAGAGCACTTGCCAATATTTTAGCTTTTTCTGAATCACTACAGTCAATGTTTAACTCTTTGATTGCTTCGTCAAATAGTTCACTATGATTTTTTATTAAATTGTTTACATCATTCTCAACCCCAGATTTACTAAAATCAATGTTTAACACTTTCATCGTTTCGTCAAATAGTTCATTACAATTTTCTATTAAAATCATTAGATCAGATTCGCTGTGTTTGGCCGTCATTTTTAAATCTAAAAATTAAATAAATAAAAAAAATAAAACCATGAGTTTAACGCTGGTTAATTATGCAGTGCCTATTATTGGTGTTATAGTTTATTCAACCCTAGCAAAATGTTTGTTAAGAATAAAACCACCCAACATGGGAAAGATAGAAGATTCGCCGAAACTAGTTACAACCTTATTTTTAGCTCTGGCAACAAAAGATTATCTGATTAAAAAGCACATAGACAGTCTTTCATATTATGATTATTTTAATTATTTTTTTAGTTAATAAAAAACATGAGCGAAAAAAAGATTATTAATACGATTTACCACTCTGCTGTAATCAGCGGCCTTAGTATAGGATATAGCACGTTAGCAAAAAACATGTTTAAAATGAGGCCGGCTGATCTAGGAAGGTTAGACATTGAGGATGTTGTTAAGGTTATAGCTGTAATAACGGCGGGGATTGCCTCAAAAGACTTTCTTGTTGCACAGGGGATTATCCCAGAAAACATCAATGCATAGAAAGATTAATGCATTTAGGCAGATTGATTTATAAAAAAAAAGATTCATTCTAAAAAAAGATTCATTCATTTATAAAAAGATGTCCGGATTAGTTCTGATGGTGGGTGGGGCTATTGTTAATGCATTGGCTTTCTCTGGCAGCAATTATATGTTTAGTAAATTGCGTTCTGATGAAGAGAGAGAACGCCATAACAAAGCAATGGAAGATTTAGCTAAGGCAAGAGACGCTTACGAGAAAAGG
>JAMYXO010008812.1:0-10429 GCA_033310375.1 Conus canariensis
TTTTTTTTTTTTTCAGGAATAAAATTCATTCATTCGAAACATCTATAAAAATCATGTTTTGGCCCGATTTCAAAAAAAAATATTAAAACCCAATTTTTCCCTCAAAAAAAAAAAAAAAAAACTTTAAAGAAAGAAATTTTTTTTGCAAAATAAAAAAAATGATATTAAAAATGATTTTCTTACCAAAATTTTTTTTCCCAAAAATCTTTTCCTTTTTAGTAACCCCCCTCCAAAATTTTGGACAAACTTCAAAATTCAAGATGAACTATCCGACTCCTTGCTAACACAGAACTGGTAAAAAGGGAACGGGAATATGCCATCTGCATTACTAAACATAAATAACAGACTAAAAAACCTTTGAACTCATAAAAACTTAGGGGGTGTGTTTGTTTTTGTGTGGTTTTGTTTGTGTGTTGGTGTTTAAAAGGGGAAAAGGTAGGGTATCTAAATTTTTCCAAGTACCCCCACCTTCCCACTACCACTATACATTGACACATAAAAATTATAACACATTCTAAGACTATCATTAGGATAAATAACAAAGCAAACGACGTGAAAAAACTCAAATCCCTGGTGGAAGAAAAAAAATTTCATAAACAGATTAAATAAACAATAATATTTTTTTTTAAAAACATAAAAAACCCGCATAACTGAGCAATAAAAAATGAATAAGTACATCAACTTACATAAAATGAATGAATAACACAACAGGGGGACAATAAAATTTAAAAAATAAATAAATAAAACAAATTAGCGTGAATAGATTTAAAGAAATGTAACTTTTCTTTTGAAATAGAGAGAAGAGAGAGAGAGAGAGAGAGGGGGAAGGAGAAAAGGAAGAGAGAAAAAAGACAATGACAATGACAAATTTTTTAATTGACTGGGCCCCTGTCCCGTTCAAGGGGGACTTTGGAGGGGGGGAAAAAAACAAAAACTTTGGGGAAAAAGCAAATTAACAACAACACCACTTGCAAGTATACTATTTTCTGGGCCAATAGTCTTTCACATTTTTCCTCAGAGGATGCATACAAATGATCAAAATACGTACCAAATAGATTACATATCATTTAAAAATCTAAAAAGGGTTACATTCTTTTTATTGCCAAAAAAACCTGTAAACCTATTCATATACACCACCACACAAACACACACACAAACACACACACACACACACACACACACACACTTACACACACACACAACCAACACACACACACACACACACCACACACACAACACACACCCACACACAATCCACCTACCCACATATACAAGCTCTTTTGTTTTTTAAAAGGGGTAAAAAGTCCCCCAATTATACATAAAAAAATATAATTTTTCCCCCTTCTTTTTTTTGCATCTGTTTTTCAAAAGCTTTAGTTAAAAAGCCAACATCTTTAGCCTTTTACTTTGCAAGTAATAAGACATCTGAAACCGACGCTTTGCATAATTTTTTAGTGGTATAAATGCTCTCGAACATCTTTATTTTTAGGGCATACAATAAAAAGTGATTTTCAGTTTCCCAACTGACTTGACAAAAAGGCCGCGGTGCCCCGGGGAACACTCAATCCCGCATTTGTGAGTATTTAAACAAATCCCAAAAACCTAAATCTTATGAGATTTTCATGTTCAAATTATTTACCGTAAACAGAAAATTGGGTTTTTTTCTAAATTTTTAAAGGAGAATAAAAGGAAAAAAGCATCACTAAAATCCATTGGGGGTGTACCATTCTAAAGATCAATCAATAAACCGATTTCAAAATTCTAAGAGAAAACCCTTTGACATTGAAAACGTTTGTTTTCCCAAAATACCAACCATCGATTTAACGTAAGCAAACTATAAACCCAGTTGTTCTTGCCTCGATGATGCAAATATATAACGTGATGTAAACTTTCTAGGAAGGGGATTGTCCGGCATATTAAAACACTAAACCCCAAAACTTGATACATTTTATAATTGTTTATTAGATGGGTACGACCATTTTTTCTCCCTAGACTAAGGCGCTGGGTGTTTTTATGGAAAAAAAATTTTTTGAATCTCTTGAGGCAAACAAATGACTTTTTCAATAATTGATTGTTTCATCAAACCCCATACTTCGACCAAACTAACATTGGCTGGGCTTTACATCGAAAAATTTTAAAAACAATTTCGGGGAAAACTTTAAACTTCCACAGTGTTTTTAAAATGATGACTTGACGTTTTTCCCTTTGGATGCTAAATCCTCAAGGCAAGGAAAAAGAAAGACCCCTGAAAAAGATAAACCCCAAATATTTTTACTTTAAAATTTAGTTGCCTACCCTCGTAGAACCTTTTCCCTTTAGGGGATATACCCCCATTTCTAAACACATAAATTTTGATTTTTTTAAAATTTTAAACAAATCGAGTTTTTTTTTGTGCTACACAAAACATTTAGTTGCTGCTGGGGAAACCCAAAGAGGGAGATTTTACGACGCAACTCGTCGGGAAAAAACATAATTAGTATCTCTATGAATCTGGGAATAAACGAAACCATGTTTTCCGTATTGAATTTTTTCTTCAGCGCTCATTGATGAATACGAAAAAAAAACCACTGTATTTTCCCCCTTGTTCAGACCCCACACATAAAATTCTTAATCTCCCCCACTTTACCCTATTTTGGACATCGTTATTTTTTAAGTGCATTGTACATCTTCCCCTTTTATACCTTTTTTTTTTAAGTTTTGACCAAGTTGGTTTCTTCTCCCGAATCAAAAACCTTTTTTTAAAAGTCAATAAAAGCACGTATAAAATTTTTGTGGTTAATATTCTTTTGTACCCAAAAAAAAAAGGGGGAAATAATGATAGTAGTACTATATTCTTTCTAAAGCCGCCTGCACTCGTTTTTTTACATCACAATCTTCAATCCATTTTTTTAAACGTTGTTTAATATGTAGATAAATTTTGAACTAATGTTTAAAAAAGATACCTCTGATTTTTCTGGGTTGTTTTATTCACCCTTTTTGTCAAAGGTTGAAACAAGCTTTGCACCACAAGAAGGGAAATGCCAAAACAAAGAGTTTTTTTGAAAAATTTCTTAAGGAAAAAGAAATATGGGGGGAAATATTTATAAAATTCCCCAATTTGTCCTTGGGCGGGTCTTTTATTTATTTTAAAACCTTAACTGAATCAAAATTTCCCCCTTTAGTTATACGACATCCAATTCATCAACGTTTCTACACAAAGGGAAAAAAAATCATTGAAGTTCCTGAGAAATAGGACCAGAAAGGGAAAAACTCATCATTAAAACTTGTTTGAAATGCGAAACCATTCTTCATTGGGGTAGTGTTTGGAAATGAAACTACTTTTTAAAAACCTTACAGTGCTCCAAAACCCCTTGAAAATTTTTGGGGTTTTCGTTAAGTGTATTTAAAACTTTCTGCTATTAACTGCTGCTTGTCTCGAAGTAAGTCTTTTTAACTCGTTTCTAAATTTTAGAATAGTTAAGTCTCAGTTTAAAGCATCGGGGTTGTCATTAACTTTCACCCACTGTACTTCTCAAAGCTTGTCTCACCTGACGCGTTTAAAAATAACCCCCAGAGCAAACCATGGGCTTGCTTTATGTTACCTGTGACAGTTTTCTTAAACATTTTTTTACCACCAAAACAGATTTGTTTAGTTTTTTTCTTTCACCTCAAAATTGACATCAATCAATTTCAATTGCTTCTTTAAAAGGGTTTGAATTGACCTCGTCAGACTGAAGTACCCGATAAAATCACCTTCTTTTGCTGGGTCCCACATATTTTTTAAAATTGGTTTTCCTTTTAACCTTTTTTAAAAATCTCCCGATTCGGGCTGGGAAACATTAGTACAAATTCACCATGGCTTTATTTAAACCCCTGGGGGTTCTTTCAAATTTACGGGGACAGTGGGAAATAAAATTGGGGGGAAATAAAAAATCAATAACACTTCCCATTGTGACGTATAATTAAAACCCCGCTTTTATCCCAAGGAAAAAACCCTTTAAATAACCAACTCAAATTTACAGATGATAATTAAATAAAACCAAAATTCTTTGTGGGGCAATCTTTTGATACACAGAAAACATCATCACGGTTATTTTCATTTATCAACACCTAAAAAATTACTGTTCTTGGCGTTCCCGACCTTCTTCATTTTAAAACGCCGAGGGTGATCACTGAAGATCACCCGCTTTTTCAAAAGTATCCATCAACATTTTCAAAAGGGGAAAAAAATTACATCCGTTTGCTAAAAACACTGTTACAGGGGGAAAAAAATTTTTTAAAAAAAAAAACGTCAAACTAACTTTAATGGGGGAACAATAGTATGGTATATTTCCCCTGTAAGTTGTTTGACTATTTCATATTCTTCTTACAAAAACCGATCCCTCCGACAAACGTGCATAACGATCGGTTTAAACTATTCCAGGTGAAAAAAAACTTGAAACCCAAAAAGAAAAAGAAGGGAAAATTTTTTTGAGAACTTTCCGTCAAAAAAACAAAATCGAAGGGAATAATAATTTTTACATCGGGCCCATAAACTCGAAACCCCTCAATATTATAATCAAAAAGGGAAATTTTTCTGACAATCTTGACACCAGGGCCCGTTATCCTAGGACTTCATTGTAAAAGAAGGGGGGAGCAGGAACACATTTTTTTTTCCCATTATTACGTCCAACTCCTCTTAAGGGGCCCTTAAAAATCTTTCGTGAGCTGTGTCGTTGGTTCTACTCGACTGCGATACAAGGGACCGGGGCCAGAAACTCCCTGGGTTTCACTGACCATCGACACTCCACAAGGGGGCCTTGGGTCTCCCACCTCTCGTGACTCCCCATGTTGGACCCCTTCACGTCCCTTTTCACACCCGGGGAAGGGTTTTCCACTCGTGGGGAGGTTTAAAAGGGACCCTCTTTTTTTAATAGAGCATGCTGTCATCAAAACTCGGGAAGTGAGGGCAATGGGTAACCCTCTGTTGGGGTCGCACCCCTTAGGGGGGGTCCATGCAACCCGTTTTTTAGGAATAGAGATCCCCACTTTGAAAGAATCAGGACTAAACCATGGGGGCCGGGGGACGCCTCAACAGTTCTTTGGGTTTTTTGTTTTTTGGGCTTTAAAACATATCCCACTCCGGGGAGTATTGCCCTGACAGGGGGGGGAATTTTTGCATTTGTACAGGGGAGGGGACAAAAAAAGACACCATTTGGGGAAAAAACAGACAGGGGGGGGAAAGGGGTGGAGTAGGGTGGAGGGTTAAATCAAGGAACGGCGAAGGTGGAAATAAAATAAAGGAAACGGGTAAGGAAGGCAGAGGGAAATGGGGGAGGAAAAGTAAAGGGGAAGGGGGTGACGGGAAGGGAGGCGGGTGAGTGGAAGGGGGGGGGGGGGGGTGAGGGGGTGGCGCGGAAGGGGGGAGGTGTTTGGGGGAAGGACGGGGGAAAGGGGATGGGGGGAGGGGAAAGGGAAAGGGGGGGGGGGTTGAATTGGGAGGAAGGGGGGACGGGGGAAAAAATGGGGGGGGGCGGGGGAAAAGGGGGAAGGGGGGAGGGGTGAAATAAAGGGGGACGGTGGAAGTGGATGGGGGGGAGGGGTGGAAGGGGGGTGGGGGGGGAGGGGGGAAGTTGGGGTAAGGGGGGGGAAGTGGGGGGTGGGGGGGACGGGGGGAATATGGAGGGGGACGGGGGGGAAGGGAGGGGGAGGGGAAAGGGTGGAACGGGGGGTGGAGGGCCGGGGGCATGGGAATTTGGGGATGGGGACGGGGGGTACTATACCCGGGCAAAGGAGGGCCGGGGGGATTTACGGGGGTTCCGAAGGAGAGAGGAGAGAAAAGAGAGAGAGAAGAAGAGAAGAAATGACTTGGGAAAGAAAAAGAGTCGTATTAAATTTGCAAAAACATGGTGTTTTTTTTTGGGAATGGGTGCGGGTAGGGGGCCAAAGGGGGTGCGGGTTAGGGGGGGTAAGGGGGGGGATCGAAAAAGGGGGCGGGTCCCCGCCCGTTACCATCCAACATCTAACTAAAGTGAAACACACTTTCACAGCGCGCTCAACGTCTTTAATCACCAAAAATGCCAAGTATCTTCCGTCTCATCGCTTTCACCCCATCCCTCAATACCCCCACACAAAAGGGGATTTCTGACACGCGGGTGGTTCTCTTAATGCCAGAATACCGTCATAATATGCCAAAACATGCACGCATGGATGAAATGTGGTTCTCTTAATCTCAAATCCGTCCAAGCACCAAGGGGTACATGCACGCGTGGATAACGACGGTGGTTTCTTAAGGGTGCTCGAAGTACCGCCAGTCATCCCAAAAGGGAACATGCACGCGGGGGATAACGACTGGGGGTTCTTTTAAGGGTCTCAAAAACCGTCCTGCATGCAAAACTCACGCGAGGGTAACCGATGGGGGTTCTTTTAAAGGGTGCTCAAATACCGTCCAAAACACCCAAGGAAATGCACGGTGGATGAACGATTTGGGGGTTCTCTTAACTCAAAGCCCCGTCCAGTAGCACCCAAGGGAAATGCACCGATGGATAAAAGGGGAAAAAGAAAAAAAACTGCAGGGGGGAGAATTTTATACTTTACCTGAGGGCCTTTGTTGGGGGAACAATGACATAAATGAGAAAATCATGTACATTCCCGTTGTTGTGTTGTGTTGTGGGGGTTGTGTGTTGTGTTGGTTTTTTTGGGGGGGGGGGAGTGGTTTTTTTTCCTTCAAAAATCTCTATAATCTAAATCTACTTTCAGCCCAAACGTTTTTTTCGGGTCAAAAATTTTAAAGACCTGAACACTTTAACGGGGGATTTGGCTGCTCTTATGCCACTCAGCCTCATTTTTCCCCCGGGAAAAAAACTCCCAATGGGAATCTTTCTCACTCACCACGGGGAAAGTTCGCACTTGGTGTAACTATCACATGAAATCCATTTTTTAAAAAGTACAAAAACAAAGTAGAAACAAATGAATACACGTAGAACTTAATAATAAATAAATAAAAGTAAAAATAAAAAAAACATCGATAAACATAAATAACGGAAAAACAAAGATTTAATAATTACAACAATAATAAGATTCTGATAATAATAAAACGTAATGAATTTTTGGGCTGAAAAAATTCGTAAACGAATAAAAAATAAACTAATGCAATGAAAAACTGGTAAATGTATTATGAAAAAAAGCAAACATGTAAAAAAAGTTCATAAGAACCTCTTGGTACACAGTAAGAAGAGAGAGAGAAAAAGGGAGAAGAGGGGAGGGGGGGGAAAGAGGAGAGAGAGAGAAAAAACAAACAATGTCACCCAAAAGGGGTAACAGTTTTTGCAGAATGCTTTTCTTTTACATCCAACCCTTGGGGACAAAAAAAATATAAATAACAAGAAAAAAAATAAACTATGTCAGAGAAACACCACACACACACACACACACACACACACACACACAAACAACACACACCCAAAATGCACAAGTACAAAAAAAAAGTTCAACAAACAAAATGAAGGATTCCCAAAAATTGAACATTTTAACAAAAAAAAACAAGAGAGAAGAGAAGAGAAAGAGGAGAGAAAGGGGGCAAGGGCAAAGACGATGTTTGCATTGCAAACAATGGGCTATTTTTCCTTGTGGGGGGTAGTTAATGGAGTTCGGGAACACCATTCCCATCGCCGAAACCCGGGCAACATCAAAAAAGTTTTGGGGATGGCAGTACTCTTTCCCCCTCCGCACCACTTCAAAGCACCACACGCCCCGCCTGCCTTAGCATACCCATCCTGTCAGGGGGGCCCTGGGGGTAAAGCCAAAACCCACCATCCCCATGGGCAGCTTGGCGGGTCTTTTGTGATACACAGCGTAGATCACTGCTTCAAGTCATCACACACACACCCACCACCACACCCCGATAAACCACCCCCCCCCCCCCCCCCCCCACACACACACAATCTTATCGTTGCGCCGTGTCTTCATACAACTTATGTCATATGTCAGGGATCGAGATGGTTGTTTTTGTGTGTTTGTTGTTGTGTTTTGTTGGTGTGTGTTGAAGAGAGAGAGAGAAGGAAGAAAGCCATTGAAACATGCGGTGCATAACGTGGGCACAACGGTTTTGTGGGAAAGAGAAAAAGAGTGGGTTATTATGTACTGTGTTGTGTTGGGGGGTGTTTTTTGTTGGTGTTTTGTTGTGTAACAAAAGAGGAAATCTACGAGCACTCATGCGGGCATGTTGCTCCCCCAAAATATGTTGTATGTTTTTGTGGTGATCTCTCTCCTCCCTCTCTCTCTCTCTCTTTTATATATATATATATATAATATATTTTATATTTGGTGTGGTTGGTGTGTGTGTGTGTTTTTTGTAGAAAAAATCTAGCGTTTTTTTTTCGTGGGAGCTCTTTTAAATTTGGTGTGTGTGTGTGCGTTGTGTGTGTGTTTTTGTGTGTGTGTGTGGTGTGTGTGTGTGAAAGCATTTTTAAAAAGTTCGTAGGGTTTTTAGCAGATACTGAGGTTGAAAATGGCTGAAACTGGCCAGCATATTTTTCATTTATATTCTCATAAAGAATTACTATTTTCTTTATAAGGACAAATACAAAAATATGATTCCTTTTGAAGCCCATAACTCAAATGCTTTTGTTAAAATCAAAAATCATTGACTAGTTTACTTTTTACTCTTTGCGTTTTTTTTTTGTTTTGTTTTTTTTTGTTTTTACTAATTATAACCAAAATGAAAATTTTTCCTTTCACATGGCCTCCCCTGCCCCTGAAAATTTTGCAGAATTTCATTCTATTTAATTGGGTATATTGAAATAAAAAAACATATTTTTTCCGAGCCTGCTGCCTTTAAATTCCCGGGGGAAAAGTGAGATAGGGAAAGGAAAAAAATGAAAGAAAAATCGGAAAAATAAAAATAACATCTTTTAATAGCACTATAGGAATGCACCCTCTCTCCCCCCCCCTTTTTCTCTCTCTCCCTTTTTCCTTTTTCTCCGATAGATAGGATAGATAGAAATAGATAGAAATAGATAATAGAAAAAAATAGTAGATAACAGATAGACAGATATCAACAAACTGACAAATGTCAAAGGGTCAAATTTTCTTTTGAGGAAAAACACAGCCAAACGATTTTTTTTTCATGTGCAGTTTTTCATAAATAGGGGGCCAAATTCTTAAAGGAAAAAAATTTCCAATACACCCCGGTTTTTTGAAAATTTGAATGATTGGAAAAAAAAGAGTATTTAAAATAAAAAAAATCCAATCATGTTGTTTTTAACAAAATCCCCCCTTAGACAGGGGAAGATATATCTTTTTTAGAAGATGATAAAAGTCGCGCACGCGATGTGGTGTGTTGTGTGTGTGTGTGTGTGTTGTGTGTGGTGTTGTGGTGTGGGGTTTTGTGTTGTGGGGGGGGGTGGAGGCTGTGTGAAATGTCTACAAAAGAGAGCAGTCTGCCTCATGCCTCAATGGTTCACGTAGGACGAAGAGCTGTGTCTCCTAGAAACTTTTTTCTTTTTGGGTGAAAAAACCCGGGGCCGAGCTGTCATCGTTTTTCTGCAGCCTCGTGTTGGCGGGTGCCAGCCTCTGCTTTTTTTTATGAAGTTTGAAAAGAGGACAGCCCAGCCAGCCATTTTAAATGTCCAAAAAAGAGATCCTTCATTTTTGCCTTTTTTTCCTCGATGCAATGACGTGGCAGATTGCCCGGGGGCAAAAAAACGAAATAGAAGGGGTGTGAAGATTTCCACCTCCCGGTATATCGAGTAGAGATTCCAAATTTCCTATTCTTCACATATTGGATGGAAAAAATGGGGCAATGCCCACAAAAATGAGATGAATTGGCCTGTGTACCATTGTCCCCATGGACCATGTTACGGACATGGGGGTTTTTCTGCAACAAATCTTTTGTTGGTGAAAAAAGCCTATCTTTGTTATCTGCACGCGGACGGGGTAATATGACGCGGGGGCTTTACCATAACATGATGCCATTCATCTAGCCTAGGGCCCGCTGTTTTCCGCTAATCTCACAAAACCCCGACTTCCTAACCTTCCAAAACCCTTTTTTTTTTTTTTTAAAACGCTATCCCATCTTTCTCCTAAAATGTTTAGGGGAAAAGAGAATGCTCCGTGTCCTGGGCCGGCCAAAACCCATTGGAACTACAAATTTCTTCCAACAATCGCCACTCTTTTAATCTTGAAAAGCTGGATTTGTCTTTTTTTTAAACCCCGCGCCGATCCCAAATCATTTTCAGGGGCTACTCCCTCTATACTAAAAACTGTCCCCTACACTGTTTAACTCACGACAGAACGTTGGGTTTTCAAAAAAATGAAATCTTTTAAATTGTTGATGAGACTTGCCCCTTTTACCGAATTTTCCACCAACCACAATCTGACCAACGCTTGAAGTGAAGCCAGCAATTTCAAGAGTGCTGTCCAAGCCTTTTGCCCGAAGAAATTTTAATCCTTTGGTTTTTTGGCCCCCCCT
>JAMYXO010008813.1:0-10429 GCA_033310375.1 Conus canariensis
TTTATTAAAACTTTGATCAAATTGTGTATTGTAATTAAGCACTGAGTTCGGATCCACCCCAAAGAAGGAAAAAGTTTGAAACGAAAGTACGAAATTTTGTAACGAAAAAGAGTTTTGTGCATCCCCCCCCCACCCCTTCCCCCACCAATGAACGAGTGCATACATTTTGTTTACTTTACGAGCATTCAGGCCTTGTTGCACTATCCCCCTTCCACCATGAGGAGAAATAAAGTGCCCTGGAATTTTGCTGGGGCGGAAAACTCAAGCTGGAACTAAAGAGTCATTTAAACGTGAAGATATTTCAAACCTCTGCTGTTTATTATATAAAGCATCTAAAATTCGATTGGGGTATTGCTATAATTCTGTAATTTAATTTTCTCATGTTTCTCACCCATTGCGTTTTTAAATTTTAGTTGCATAAGCGAGGGGGGAAATGCAGGCGGAAATCTAAACAATCTTAATAAAGTTACGAACCGCCAAGGAGACGTGGACAGAGTCACAAACGAAACACACGCTTTTCGACTCTTGTCTTCATCGGTTGAGCATAAACGAATAAACAACGAATTTTACTTTTTTGAAGCTTTCATGATCACTTACAGTGGTTCAGCGAAGGAAGAAGGTTTAATCAACACCTGCATTTTACAATGACACGAACAATGCAATTAACCACCACAGTCAAAAACCCTAAGAGTAAAGGTTGGTATTTGTACTCGTTTTGCCCCACGTTCCCGCGGCCCTTTTTTCCCAAATTAAGTTTTTTTAATTTGTTAACATTCTTCCTGTATTCTAAGTTGTTTATCACCCTTGTAAACCTCGTGCCCTTCTCTTTTGAATAAACTCCCCATGTTAAAACAACTTATAACCTTGAAAAAACAACAACCTTTTCTTCTCTTCTCCAAACTAAGGCGCACGGTGGGGCACATGGAATCCCTTGGCATCCTCTCTTTTGTGGGCTTTAGGAGCCGTCTTCTACTCATAATCCTTTTAAAAGGTTCTATCTGTCTGTACTAATAAACTGTCTAAAAAAAACCTCCGTCAGAAGCCGTCTTGCCCCTGTCGAAAAAAAAGTTAGTGTGCTGTCGTTGCTGTGTCTGTTGAATCTTTTCTCACTGTCTCTCTGTCTGCCTGACAGACTCAAGTCTCTTCTCCTCTCACTGTCTGCTCTGGAATCGTCCGGGGTCATTTCTCTTCTCTAGTTTCATTTCTCCGCTCTGTCCTGTCTCCGGCTCCTTCCCTCCTGCCTCGCCCTGTTGGGATGACAGTGTCTGTCTGTCCTCAGCCTGTGCTGTCTGTCTGATCCTTTACCATTGGTGGAAGCTTGGGTCGCCGTCCTGTCACTGACCCTCTCTCACGTCTTTTCTCTTTCTTCTTCTTCCTCTTCGTCTCTCTCTCTCATTCTCGTCTCGCTCTCTCCTTCAGGCATTCAGTTAGATTAGTCAGAATTCGTGACAAGTAGTACATGCAGGTTTTCTTGTGTTCTTTGTGATGTTATATAGTTGTTTTTCCATGCCCCCTTCTAGGGCCATGGCCTTTAAGTTGGAAGGGGAAAGGCATTGGAGTTACAGGTTCTGACCCTCTTCAATCCCTCTGCTCCCAGTTTCTCTCTTATTCTCTTCTGCTCCCGATTGCTCTGCATATCCTATTTGGCCGACGCCCCACACTGGTTTTTCCCCCTACTCTCCGTATTGACATACTCGCTAGGGCCACTTACAGCCCAAATACCTTGCCCAGATTTAGACAGAACGAAAGAGACGTTCTGAAGAGTAGGGGATGAAGAGAGAGATGAGATGATCAGAAGACAGGAGGTTGAAGCAAATTGTGAGAGGGGTGAGAGAGTGAGTGACATGAGTGGGTTGCGAGAGAGAGTGGGGATGACAGAGGTGACAGGTAGTAGATAGAGAACCGACGCAGGGCAGACAGACATTAACAAAAACTTTTAGATCATACAGATTGAAAATTAGATCCCTAACGCAGAGATGACTGAGTTTATGAAATTCTTCCCCGCATAGCGAACTAGAAAGAGAGAAAGAAATTTGTATTGACAGTGACCATAGAGAAGGGAAGTAATTCCATTCTTGGAGAATAAAATATTAACCGTAACTTTTAAATGGAATAGATAGCCCATAGTATTACAAAATAGAGCAAGGTAAGATGAATGCTAGTGAGATGAAGGCCAGAGTGTTAGGATAACTGCGAAGAAGAAGGAAGGGAAGAATCGACAAGATCTTTTTCAGGAGTATTGTTTACCCCAAACACCCCAATCTTCCCTCTTTGTATTTCTTAAGAATCACAAAACCACACGAAATTCCAACGTTACTTCTTGTAAGAAATAGTTTCCCCTGCACATACTTTTTTTTTTTTCTTTGTTATGGCTTGTCAGCAATTGCACAACTACAAGCTTGATGTTGTTGACAATGATACACTGTAATATCATTCCCAACGGTAATGAACAATGGGTTTGATTTGAAGCTCACTAGAATGCATGGGAAACGTCATGAATTTTTAGAGAAATACTTCTTGAAAAAAATGTGACATTCAACAGGGAAATTTTATGTTGAACCTTCTAACTTGCTTGCCCTTGTCTTGGAACCTGCACGTCGTCCATTGGAAGACTTCTGTCTGTCTTCGCCTGCACTGCCTTTCCACTCCCACCATCACAACGACATGGGTGCACACTTTGCCACTGCCTACAAATCCAAAAATGTAGTTTTTTTTTGGTTTTGGTTTTGTCTTTGTGCTAATGCCGGCGAAAAACATGAACAACCAGACAGGGCAGACGCAGGAGAAAAACCTAAGGCCTCATTGCTGAAAGGACTTTGGGATTGGTAATAATAATGTTAATAATTAATTTCAAAGTGAGATGACTGCAGGGACATTTGAAACGAACCTAAAAGAAAAAAAAGTCTTCCGCCAGATAAAAGGGAGCTAAACCAAGAAGACAAACCATGCCGCGCTTTCGACTCTGGGTCTCTCTTTCAGGCCAACAAACATTGCAGAATAATGAACACCACAAACAGGCAACACATCGCTTCACACCAATTGCACACCACAAACACAACACAACACAACATGCAGAAATCGACGAAAATGAAATGTAAGCTACTCATGAATTTAATGTAGCACCAATCATTTTTTAATTGATTTTTTGCTCATACCAGAGTCATAAAGAAAACTTTTCTTTGTACAATGGGATTAAGACAGAATCATACTACGAAAATTTAGCACAGAAACAGAGCAGACGCCTCTAACAAAGGAACAAAAAGCATTTGTCACAGAGCACGCTTTTAAAATAAGTAAATTTATTTGTTCAGTTCTTCTCTTTTCTTGAAAACCTGAAGTTTGGCTCACGTCTTTTGTCATCTTTTTCCCCTGTACTGTTCAGAAATCAGGATGTATTTGTATCCTAGAGGAGATGATTTTGCGATATTTCGTTCCAGTAGATGATGAGAGAGATGAGTTTGGTGGTTGATATATTTTCTTTTGTTTATCTTACGCCATTTTTACACTGTTCTTTAAACTATCAGTAAACTTCTCAATGTCTCTTCATATTTTTGTACTTCATTTCATTCGAATATCTAAGGTGTACTTTAAACTTTTTAGTTGCCTATCTTGTCAATTTTTCTTTTATGCTGTCCAATATCTACTCGTACTTTGAAACTACCCAAAAGCATTTTGGATTGTGCCCCTTTGTGATTGTTGTTTGAAGAATTTTTGTTTGTTGCAAGAACCCATCCCACTGGCCCGAAGCTTCAGGCCGTCAATGCGGTTTCCCCTACCAAGGCGGAGTCACAACAGAGAATCAACTTAGGAAGTGGCAGTTTGAAGGACGGAATGTACCAATACGGAGATGGCTGGCAAGAACTATCATTGATGACGGAGAAAAATCAACGCACGAGACTGCCTCAGATTGGCATTCACCAAGATGCCTCAACTCAAGCCATCATGGATGACCACACATTTCATCCAGAAGAGAGAGAACTTCTGTCGGAGATGGCCTTGATCATAGTGTGCCTCATCCAGTTATGAAGTTTCGTTGAATGTCACGGAGTCTCTCACTAGGAATCGGAATATGCCGGATCTGTTGTCTTTCAGTGTTGCCCACCATGCCATTTATCCATACAGTCCTGAGTACCTTCCTTCCCTTTGTTTTGTATGATGATACGCAGACAGAACAAAATTCAACAAAGGAATAACTTTCGAGAAGCTTGGAGACCATTACTCCGTGGGGCTCCCTAATCATATCAAGTTTCTTTGGCGTCTCAGTTCATGCTGATACCAAAGCTGCTAGAATTATACAACAAATGCACCAGCATTTGGACAATGGAAGCCAAAATTCAACTAAGTTCACAAGGAAATGGCTTGGTTCCCACCCTTGCTGATCGACAATACTGTACTGCGCACGCAAAGCTCAATTGCCACGAATATCCACCGAGGAAAAGAAGTGGGGAAAGATCGCTTGCAATGTCCATGCTGGGGAATCTCGGAGACAAGGTAGGAAAAGCAATTCAAACGCCTAGTGAGACATTGAAAATGGTCATTTGTTCCAATCATGTTTCTTGCCAAAAGAAACCTTTCTCTTAGTTCATTTCACATAGCAGCACTCCCCAGTTTGTTTTCTACTTTTGGCGCTCTGTCAGCAAAGAGCACAAAAACATGATTCATTTAACCAACAGGTCCAAAGGGGAAACAAAGGCAGACTGATGATTCAGGAGATGAAAAGGAAGAAGACCAAAAAGTCTCAGCATCATACAACTAAACCTTCTATCAAAAAAGGAAACATTTCGAGGGAGCAACTAGAAGTTTCTTCATTGGAATACAATTTGGCACTATGCCATAAAGGATCACACTTCATTATAAGATCTGAAATATGATTCTGCCTCAAGATCCCTTTTTTAACTTGAAAACAGGTTTTTTGCTTTTGCCATTTAAAAACAACAGTGGGCAATGTCCTAAGCTGAATTTCAATATGGGTTTGCCCAGCAAGGAAACACAAGAATCAAAACAGTGCTCCCAAGAGAATTGTCACAAATAGCAGCTCGGACCTATGTACCAACACACACAAAGCGAAAATCAGACTCCACAAAGCACCACACAACATTCCACACACAAAGAACAAAACAAGGCAGTTGAATAACAACTGGGTGTCACTCGAAACATGCAGCAGAGTCAACTGACGTGACATGACTGGGATGCACTGCAGCCCGGCATGGTAGACTCAACCCAGAGATCATCACCCAAACTGGCAAGACCTGGATCAAAAGTCCACCTAAGTCAACCAAAGCAGTGAACATCAGCTCGAAAAACAGGGCCAGGAAATGAGACCAGAAGAAGGAAGACTCAAATCAGAGACGAAGTAATCTAATCTGCAAAACGCCTGAGGAGAAACTTATCAGGTCAAAGTCCTCCTGCAGAAAGGGAGCTGGGGGGTTTTGTAGGAACGTCTGCTTACAGCCTCATAAAACGCTCCATTGCAGGGAAAGGAAAAAACCAGAGCCTGAAAGCAAGGGCAAAGGGGCAGAGAGGTTTTTAAAGCTGGATCGGTCAAGGAGGAACAAAAGTGAACTTCAAAAAGGCTTAATTTCCCTACAAATATCAGGGGTCCCGTGGGCCAGTGGTTAAAACGCGAGTATTAAGTGGAAAAAGACATTCCAGAGGGTCAGGGGCGAATCCCCCCATGGCTCGTCCCAAGATGGGAAAAAAAGGGGCAGCAGGGACATCCGGGGGTCATGAACCGGGGGTTTGGGCCCCAACCCCCCCCAGGGTGTAGGGGATAAGGGCCGAAAAAAACTGCTTGAAGGGGGCTTCCTTCTGAGGACTCTTTTTGCTCCCCCGCTCCCACGAGTTTTTTTTTCCCACAGTCAACCAATACTGCCAAGTACTTTAAACTACACTCACACCCAAAATCAAAAACTGTACTTTAAACTACAGTCGCACACACACAACAACAACCCCCCACACACCACAAAAATGGCGCCCCAAAACTGATTGGGGAGAAAAAATTTAGGGAAAAAATTTTTTTTTTTGGTCCAAGGTATAAAAATACTTTATTTTTGCGATTTTACGAGAAAAATAGAAAAAAAAGGTTTCCGAGGGACTTAGTTAAAAGTTGACCCCCAAAAAAAATCCAGATTCAAACAATCAAGGGAGGTAAGGGGGAAGGTAACCCTAAATAAACCATTTCAACTGGGGGGCCGATCGATGAAAAATGACGCCAAAATCGATCGTGAAAAAAGCCTTTATTTTAAAAATAAGGCTTTTCGGGGCCAACACGTCATAAAATCAAATACATTCCTTGTGGGGGGGTTCAGCGACATAGACATAATAATGATATAGGTTCTGGGCATTCCCTTTGAAAGGATTTACCCGAACTATCCAAGGTTGATCAATCGGGGGAGGAAAGGGGGGAAAGGTAACCCCCGAACGACAATTTCTCTGTGATTCACCACAGAGATGTGCCCATTTGAGCCCGGGCTACTAAAACCTTCACTTCTTTTTTATTTGTCGGGTTTTTTCCTTTATATTAGTTCTCTCTGAAACACATTGCCTCTGGGGGATTTGTTGTGGCTAAGGCTGTGTTGGGATGAATAAAGTGTTTTTTGTTTTTGGGAGAGCGTCTTTAAGAGCAGCGTGGCGAAAATGCACAGAACAATGACACGAAAACAATAGCAACAGCAACACCACAGTAACAAATCAGTCACCACCAAAATAAAGGTTCAAGGAACTAAATCTTTTCCTCTTTTTTGACCCCCCCTCCCCCCCCCCCCCTTCCAGCTCCCCCTTTTCATATTTATTGCCATATCATTCCTCTGATTCAATACAATGGGTTTTATGCACTCCATTTGAGACCTTTTCGGTTTTTCCCTTTCGTGGCACGAAGGGAATCGTTTTTGAGAAAAACAACAAAAGAACCTTAAAAAAAAAAAAAAAAAAAAAAGAAAAGGGGGAATCCTTGGGAAAAAACAAAGGCAAAAATTCTTTGGGGGTTGATCAGGAATATTTTCAGGGAATCGCCTTTGGGGGATTGAATAGCCTTTTTCCTTTTTCAAAAAAATAAAAGGGGACTATCCGTTAAACAAACAAAAACAAAAAAAGACATAAAAATAAAAAAACGCACGCGTACGAAAAGCACAGAAACTTTGCCCCAACATGAAAAAAAATGATTTGGTGCTCGTTTTCGTGTTAAAAGGGACCTAAAAGGGTTTCAGTTCTGAGGAACAAGACACAAGAGGTCAAAAAGGCGTCGTGTTTGTCTTTCATTGGTTTTGTCCGGTTGGGTGTCATTTCGTTTTGGAACTAGGTTTCATTTCCCCCTGCAGTCCCCCCCCCACCCTTTCCCCCTCCCTGCCCCGCCCCTGCAGATGGAACAGTAGTGACGTCAATGTGAGCACAACGCCTGTGCGGCCCCTGATCCCCTTTACATTGGGGAGGGGGAAAAATTGGGGGTAAAAGGCCCTTGACCTTGAAATGACCCTCTCTACACAGGATTTCTCTGATAGTTGATTGTACTGGGCTCCAATGATGGGGTCTGGCAGTATCAGAGTTATTTGGCAGGGGTGGGGACCATCCACATCTGGGGGTGGAATGACCCCTTTCCCCGAAACGAACATACTCAGTCTATGCCGGTACCCTAACGTATCCTTTCCCCCCGGAGTTCCATTGAATAACCCAAAAACTCCGTTTTTGCAATGGTGTGCCTGGGGGTTAACAGACGGCGTAAACTATCCATTTTGAGTTGGAAGGGGTTTCCATCAACATTGTGTGTGTGCGTGCGTGGTGTGTGCGTGCTGTATGTGTGTGTGTGGTGTGTGGGGTTGTGTGTGTTGTTTGTGTGGGTTTGTGTGTGTTTGATTTGATATCCATCGAGACAGACCAAAATTTAAAAAATATAAACTTTTAACTCTTTTGATTTAGAAATTTTAATTTATTCCCTTTGGGGGTATAAGCCAATGTTTTTGAAGATTTTTTTTTTCGACAATCACGAATTAAAATAAACGAAAGAAACTTTTTATTTAACAGCTGACCATTCAGACAAGGGGAAGTAATTTCCCCTTCCTTGGCGGAATAAACAAAAAATTTTCCTAACCGTTAACTACTTAAATGGATTCTTTTTGCCCCCCCATTTTTACAAGAAAGAGAAGTGACTAATTGCTTGTTCTTCGTTTCAAAAAGTCCCCAAATTTGGTTAATCCCGCCTGAAGAAGAAGGCCAAAGAGGTTCGAAACCTTCATGTTTTGTTTGCATTTGTTTTCCTCCCCCCCCCCCCCCCCCCCTCCCCCCCCCTTCTTTTTTTTCTTCTTTTTCTTGTCCAACGTACGGGAAAATCTTTCTGTTTTGGTTTTGTTAAGTTTCCCCTGCAGTCACCTCACTTTCTTTCTTTTTTTTTCTTCTTTTTTTTTGCGTGCTATCAGCAAAGATTCACAAACACTACCGAGTTCAATTTTAAAACCACCAGAAAAATGGTTTAAATATTGGCCCCAAAGGGAAGCCACTAATGGTTGGGGTTGACTGACAGGAATGCAGGTCATTCAGAGAATTTTTTAGAAATGAAATCACTTTCATTGAAAAAAAAATTTGACCATTTTTTAGACGGGGAAAATAATTTTATTGATTCAGAATTTTAATTCCTTCCCCTTTCTGTATTATAGTGTATCACGCGTGAACTGCATTAAAGGGGGGGAGGATATAGATTCTTGCCGTCCTTTCTTTTTTTTTTTTTTTTTTTTTCAAATTTTTTGTTGTTGCTTTTTACTGTCTTTAAATCACACTGTGGAAAAAGGGCCCCAGATATGAGTTAGGTCAGGAAAAAGGGAAATAACTACCTAGAATTATAGGGTTTTTACCCGACATACAAAAAAGGGACATTATATGCGCACAGACGCACGCATTATGGCACGGCCCGCGCGCTTTCGCGCGCACACACATGCACACACACACACACTACACTCCACCACACCCCACACAAAATACCACACACACACGCACGAACACACGCACCACACACAAAAACCCCACACACACACACACACACACACACCAACACACACAAAACCCACACACCAAAATGGCAGATAAGAAAGATTGTAACGCTACTCTTGAATGAATGATACGACACACAAAACAAGTTTTGTTTGTTTGTTTGTTTTGCTTATCTGTTATCACAAGAAAACTTTTTTTTTGGTACAATGGGAGATAGACCAATCAAATTATTACGAAAATACACAAGAGAGAGAGAGAGAGAGAGAGAGGGGGAGAGAGAGAGAAAGGGGAGAAAGAGAGAGAGAGTAGTATAGCAAAGGTCAGATCTTGGACCCCTTTCAACCAGTTTATAAACCAAGCAAGCAACCCAAAAAAATTCTCTTGTTGAGCTTCTTTTTCTTTTTGAAAAACCTTTATTTTTCTTTGTCCCGTCTTTATTATTTTTCCTAACTTTAACTGTTTTTAAAAATTTATTTATGTCTTTGTATCCTTTTGGAGTTGTTTTTTTCGTATATTTCTTTCCCTTCTTTCGTTCTTTTCTTTCTTTTCTTTTTTTTTTTTTTGTTTTTGTTTGTTTGTGTTTTTGTTTTTTTTGTTTTTTTTGTTTGAAAACTTGCTCGTGTCCGTCTTCATTATTTTTGTACTTCATTGACCATTTCATGTTTTATTCTAGGGGTTTTTTTTTAATTTTTTTCTGTGTTTGGGGCTATGTTTGTTTTTTTTGCATTTTTTGCTGTCTATTTTTTCTTTTTTGAAAATCCTATCGTGTCTATCTTTCGTTCTTTCTGTACTTTTTCTTTTTGTTGTTGTTTATTGAAAAATTTCTGTGTTTGTTTTTGGCAACCTCGACCCACAGACCTGGAGACAGCATTTTCCCGACGGGTCCCTGGCGGTCCACCATCAAGGCCGGGTCAAGCAAGCAGAGCAGAGCAGGAGAGATGCCCAGTGGGAAAAACGGGGTCCGCAAAAAGGGGCAAAAATGGCGTCGGCCCCACATCCCTGATGACGGAGACTTCACCTGCAGCAACTGCCGCTCGAGGGGTCACTCTTCAGCCAAGCAGGCGCTCAAAACCCCCAACTGCTGATCCCTGGCGCAAAAACCATTGTTTTCGCCAAAAGACGGGGTGGGAACTTTGCGTCTTTGTGCTTGTTTTGGTGTGGGAATTTCTTTTTTTTTTGTTTGTTGAGTTTTTTCTTTTTTATCTACGATTTTTCCTTTTTCTTTCTTCTTCCATCTTCTGTACCCCTTTCTTTCATTCTATCGTTTTTCCCCGGGACCCTTTTTTTCTCCTTTTTTTCTTTTTTTTTTCCGTAAACAATCGCAGACAGAACAAAATTCAACAAATGTGAATTTTTAAATCTTTCGATTCAAAATTCTAATCTTTCCTGGGCAGTACAAACTAATTTTTTGATAGATTTTTTTTTTTCGCCCAATCACGAATTGATTAGAAAA
>JAMYXO010008814.1:0-10427 GCA_033310375.1 Conus canariensis
TTATTCTTCACTAGAAGTTATAATAGTCAACAGTTCCCTGAAATACCTTAAAGACAGTCTTTTAATTCTCTTTGGGGGTGTGTGTGTGTGTGTGTGTTGTGTGGGGGTGTGTGTGTGTGTTTGCATATGCAAGAAACCCATGGAAGGGTATGAGAGGGAATGTGCTATAACACTAAGTTATGGTGACAAAGATTGGATTAGAAATGTGAAATAAATGAACAGAAGTGGGCAGAAGATGGTGTTAAAACCGGGGGAGGGGTGGAGATTGAACAGAAGGGCTGTGTTGGCAAAAAAAAAGTAAGGGTGGGCTGTACGGGATCAGGTCAGTAAGGGAAATTTAGGAGCAGTTGGGTTGATATTGGAAAACGTCAAAAAAAAAACCCAAAAAAAAAACCCCAATTTAAAAAAAAGAGACATGTGGGAAATGAAGGGAGGGCAAGGAACTGGACGGAATCTTACATTTTGCTTTTTGTCAATTATACCCCAAACGACATACGGGCTAAAGTTTTCAGTTTTGAAAAGAAACTGTCATCCTTAATGGCCCAGCCCATGAATCAGAGCCTTTTCAGGGCTGTCAAACTTACACAAAACCCAAACTAAAAAAGGAAATCAGATCATCGGGGAAAAAAATTCAGTAAATTTAAATTTAAAACAGAAGCAACCCTGGCTATGCTTTTTGTTTTCAGACAAAATGAAAATAGGCTAACTGATAATGACTGACATTTCACTGATTTTTCATGAGATGCAGCATTTCAATGCCACAAAGAACAAAGGCAAGCGTATCATAAACTGACCCTTGCTTGTTCAATTCTCTTCACCAGTCCTGGCGGAGCACCCACTGTTGGCTCACTGGATGATGCTGGCATAAGGTATCGCTGCTTTGTCACATGAGGGCTGCAAGCTTTCAACAGCTGCATCTGGTGAATATCAGGCAGCCACTTGCCTTTGGGAATGTCAAGCGCCTCTCTGTGGATCTTCTGTAGCCATACCGAGAGCGTATCCCTCACACTTTCATAAAGCTTCCTAAAAAACAGAGTTATGATCAACTTATCATCAGCAACAGTTACTACAGGAATAAATCATTGCTTACTCATGGTACAATCTTGCCTTACCATTCTGACACATAGTCTATGTTGTCCTTACAAAATGAGAATAATTTTTAGTCACATCATTAAAAAAAAGAAACAATCAAAATTTTTCAAACACTGAGTACAGAAACAGCCACTGAATAGGGGTGTCACATCTTCTACTATCTGACTCTCGTGAACTGTAAACCAACTTCTTGGTTGTTAAATGTGTGTTGGTGTTATGAATCACTTATTCAAGACAAGGACTTTTGAAGTTTTGTTTACCCTCTCATCAAGGAAACTGAGAGCTCTTGCATAGGTAAGGAAAAGGAAAAGCAAGGCAAGGTAAGCAAAGCAAGGTAATGTACGGTAAGGAAAGGTAAGGTAAGGTAAGGTAAAGGAAAGGGTAAGATTAAGGGTTTTGCTTATAGCCCAGCTGACCGCAAAAGGCCATATCAGGTCTTGTCACCAAGTTGAAGTCAACTCAAGTCTTTATAGAAAAAAGAAAAAAAAAACGCACAACCTTTTTTTCAAAATACACCTACAAACATGCCGGAAACTTCATTAAACACCTTTGTTCCATAAAAATGGGACATCAGATGAAAAAAAAATTAATTCTTTCAGCCTGCACTAAAACCTGGGGTGTTAACACCAACCACAGTTGAAAATTTAAGTGGCAGTGATGACTACCCAAAATTCTACCTACTCCCATTATCAGTTTCATTTTCACCTACAATGAATACTGCTATTTCTAGTACTGCTATTCCTGGTGGTGCTAGGCAACTACTGTCCCCCCCCCCTCCCCCTCCCCTTTTTTTCCAATTCAAATAATTGGAGAAGTACAAGTGTGCAGAAAGAGGGCAGTGCGCAAGGGGTTTTATCCGTCACATGTAAATCTCTGAGTATCACAAGTATGAATGGCTGTAGTTTTCCGTAAACTCCGAAGGAAAATGAAGAAAAACATTGTGACTTTTGTTTATCCAGCCACTGTCATAAACATGCCGATAAGCAAATGAAAGGGGGACAAAATGAATAAAGGGGAAAATGAAGAAACATTGTGACTGTGTTTATCACAGCCACTGTCATAAACATGGCCGATAAGCAACTGAAAGGGGGCAAAATAATAAAGGAAAAGAAAAACATTGTGATGTGTATCAAGCCACGTATAAACATGGCCGTAAAACTAAAGGGGGGCAAAATGAATAAAGGAAAATGAAGAAAACTTGTGACTGTGTTTATCACAGCCACTGTCTAAACATGGGGGCCGATAAGCAAAAAGAAAGGGGGACAAAATGAATAAGGAAAAATGAAAAACATTGTGACGGGTTTATCAAGCCCCTTCATAAACAAGGGGCCCATAAGCAACTAAAGGGGACAAAATGAATAAAGGAAAAAAGAAAAAAAATTGTGATGTGTTTACAAACCACTGTCATAACATGGCCCATAAGCAACTGAAAGGGGACAAAATGAATAAAGGAAAATGAAGAAACATTGTTTCTGGTTATCCGCCCCTGTCATAAAATGGCCGAAAAAGCAACTGAAAGGGGGACAAAATGAATAAGGAAAATGAAGAAACATTGTGACTGTGTTTATCACAGCCACTGTCATAAAATGGCAAAAAGCAACCTGAAAGGGGGACAAAATGAATAAAAGGGAAAAAGAAGAAACATTTTTGACTGTGTTTTTAACAGCCACGTCATAAAATGGGCCCATAACAACTGAAAGGGGACCAATAATAAAGGGAAAAAGAAAAAAAACATTGTGATGGGTTTTTTTCACAGCCACTGTCTAAACATGCCCATAAGCAACTGAAAGGGGGGACAAAATGAAAAAAGGGAAAATGAAGAACATTTTTTACTGTTCCACAGCCCTTCATAAACATGGCCCTTTAAACAACGAAAGGGGGGCAAAAAGAAAAAAAGGAAAAAAGAAGAAACATTGTGATGTGTTTATCCCGCCACTGTCATAAACAAAAGGCCGATAAGCAACTGAAAAAGGGGGCAAAATGAATAAAGGAAAATGAAAAAAACATTTTATGTGTTTACACAACACTGTCAAAACATGGCCATAACAACTAAAGGGGACAAAAATAATAAAGGGAAAATGAAAAACTTTGTACTGTGTTTATCACAGCCACTGTCTTTTAAACATGGCCGATAGCAACTGAAAGGGGGCAAAATGAAAAAAAGGAAAATGAAGAAACATTGTGACTGTGTTATCACAGCCACTGATAAACAGGCGATAACAACTGAAAAGGGGGCAAAAAGAAAAAAGGAAAAAAAGAAACATTGGCTTGTTTATCACAGCCCCTGTCATTAAAAATTGCCGATAAGCAACTGAAAGGGGGAAAAAGAATAAAGGAAATGAAAAAAACATTTGACTGTGTTCATCACAGCCACTGTCAAAAAAAAATGGCCCCGATAAGCAAACCCGAAAGGGGGAAAAATGAATAAAAAGGAAAAATGAAAAAAAACATTTTATGTTTTTATCAAGCCACTTCATAAACATGGCCCGATAAAACAACTGAAAGGGGGAAAATTTAAAAAGGAAAAATTAAGGAAAAATTTTTCTTTTTTATCAAACCATTTTCATAAAAATGGGCATAACAAAATTAAAGGGGGACAAATAAAAACCCTTCTATTGATTTTTGTGCCTTTGCAGGTATTTAGAGGGGAGAGAATTCCCAAGAAAAAAATAAAAAAAAAAGAAAAAAAAACTTTTTAAAATAATTAAAGAAACAAAAAGGTAAGCCCCCCCCCCTCATCTCTTAAAAACAAAAAACCCCCACCCCCCCACCCCCAACCCCTTCACCAACTACATAGTTTAAAACCCCCAAACACAGTCAAATGAAAAAATTTCAAGTTTAATTGTGGAAAATAAATCAAGCAATATTATTAAGGGCAAAATTTCCCCACTGTTTTTTAAAATCCGTTTCAGAACGGTACATATTGCTCCCCGTTTATATCTAGATTTTACCCGTTTTTTAAAAAAAAACAGTTTCTGGGGGTATATTTTTTAAATTGCACGAAAATCAACAAAAAACATTGTTTTATTTTAATTGTTGCTCTGTATTTGAACAGAATAAAAACGTTTCTCAAAAAAAACTGTTTACAAAAATACATGTGCATTTTGTTATTGCCAGAAAGAATGGACATTAATTGTCCAAAAAAAGTTCAACTGTTGGAGTTCTCGACACACAGGTTTACAAACTGGAGAGTCAATCAAATTTTTTTTATTCAAATATTTTCCCCTGTTGGCAGAAGTTATTTGCATCTCATCTGGGGAAACCCCCTTAACTGATTTGAATGAATCTTTTAAAATTTTTAATGTTTCCCCAAATAGGGGATATTTTCTGGAGGAAACCCCTTTAAATTTACATCTGTAGTGGTAAAAAAACAAAACTAAATATTGCTCCCAGTTTAATTGTCACTTAATTTCAAAACCATCTCTCAAATGCTGGGAGATGTTTCAGATTTCGTCACACTATTTTTCATTAAGCATGTTTTTGTAGCTCAGTGTTTTTTAAATCAAGTCAAGAAAATGTATTATCTCCAAAGAGAAATTTTGATTGTCAAAAACAAAAACATATTACAACCCAAAAAACCCCAAACAAATTTTTTAACAAATTTAAACAAACAAAAAATTTTAACGGAAGGAAAAATTTATTAATTAAATTTATAAAATTCCCAGAACAAAAACTTTTTTTCTCTTTTTTACTTTTAATTTAAACAAAATTATAAAAACTTTTTTCTAAAAAAAAAACTTTACAAAAAAAAATTTTTTTAATACTTTCAACAATTTTTTTTTTTTTTTTTTTTTTTTTTTTTTTTTTTTTTTTTTTTAGCTGTCCTTGTTTTTTCCCAAAAATCTATGTATTCATCACTCGTTTAAAATTTTTTTGTTTTTTACGGAAATTTCCCCAAACACATAAAAGCCAAAAGGGCAACATGTTCTACCCAAAAAAACGTAAAAAATAATTATTTAAGATGTCCTTTTTGACAGGGGAACCCAGGTTTTTTGAAGACGTTATTCTAATTGGATTTTTTGTGGGTAACTTGGGTATTTGCATTAAATTCAGATTATAATCTAAAAAATACTGTGCACAAAAAGAAATGAATTTTTTTTTTGCTGAAAATATTAAGGAAAAAATTTTGACAGAAACATGCCCCGATAGCAAAAACAGTTATGTTTGAATTAAACTGAAAAAGGGTAAACCCCCAATCTTGGTGTCTGCGTGATCCAGTGTCTTCCAAAAAATGATAAGCATTTGAAGCCGGGGGCCCCTAAATCTGTGCATAACCCTAAAAAGACCAATTTGTGGTGGAGTCAATTGCTTCCAACCCTGGCAAAATTCACTATAAAAGCCCGTTCAAAATTAAAAATTTCGAACAAGGGAAAACATGCCACGCCCGGCGCCTTGCAAGGGGAAAAGCCTTTTGGGGTCCCGCAGCAGGTCGGGGGAAGTCGACGTGCCCGAGTCCGGGAAAATGTCGCAACCACCACTAGGGTCTGCACTCGTTACAGGCAAACAGGCTCCACAGTTTTGGGCCTAGGTCAGGCCGACCCAGGGTGACTACACCACAAAATCGCTTCCCGGCAACCGGGACCAACAGACAGTGCGAAAACCGTTCCAGGGAGCTGGATTGGGGCCTATCGACCCCTCAAGGGAAAGTGCTGAACAAGGCCCATTTGCCAGGCCAGGTGCTGTGGGGCAAAACCAACACCAACCCTTTACTTGAGAAACCACTGGCGAAATGTCTGGTTTTGTGATGAATTCAATTTCTGCTGCAAAAAAGCCACAAGGAAGGAACAGGTCCACCGGAGGCTTGGTGAAAGCAGTTGCCTTCAGTAGTGGAGAGGCACCCCGTTTGGTGGGGGGGGAATACTGTATGGGGGCTATCAGAAAACACAGGAACCCGCTGGTTCGCGTCCAAGGCAACCCCTCACGGCTGCAAAAGTACTGTAGGACAAGCTGGTGTCTGTCCTCCCTGGTTTCGCTCCAGGAAACCATGACCAGCGGGAAAATGCACCTCCCCAAAGCCCGCATTCCCAGGGTTTTCCCAAAACCCCAAAAATATCCCCACCCTCCCTTTCGCCATCACAAAACCCAATTAAAAACCATAGGACATTTGTGGGACAAAACTGGACCGACGCCTCAGAGCGGGTCAATGCCCCTGCAAAAAACCTGATGGCCTGTTTCAGGCTCAGGAAGATAAGGGGCCAAATCCCAAGGCAGACGATCCAGCACCTGACTCCCTCCATGCCATCAGGTGCCGGCTTGATTGGGGCAAAGGGGGGTCTTCCGGGTATGATTTGAGGGGGACGGGGAAGCAGGGGAGAGCCAGGGGGAGGGAATTTTCTGTTCAGTTGAATAGTCAGACATAAGAATAGACATAACTTAGACTAGTTTATTTTTTTGTGGTTTAAATTTTTTGAATGCAAAAAATGACACAAAAAATGACTGAAAAAAAATATGTTTTTCTTAAATGCACAGTATAGTACCCAGTATTAATTCACTTACATTTTCCACTTTGATGTTTTCGATAACAAGTGAGGGACAGGAGCCGGGTTTTTTGAAAATCAATTCCCATCTTCGTCTTACCAACATTCAAATCTAGCGTTCTTTTTTGCACCCTTTACAAAAACGTTCCACCTTTAACAAAAAGGGTATTGAATTTGAAGGTTTTCTAAAGCGAATTCTGAGTACTTTACGACAGGAATGACAGAAGAACCATACAATCATTTGATAAAAATACAAGGAGAGAAAGTTGCCTTGAGGTCACCGTAAATGTGGTTCTGCGATATTTTCCTTCAAACGCGCACTGAAAACCTGTTGACTAAAAATTCACAACCCCATAAAATTTAGTTAGTGTTTTATGGGCCCGCGGACTACAGGAGCCAAATCAGGGACCCTAAGCTATCATATCTTCTAATTTTCTAATACAAATACCCACATGTATTAACACACGTTAAAATTTATAGGAAAAAAAGCTAATTATCTGTTCAATCCAAGACCCTGATACATTTTTAAAACACATATTTTTAAAAAAAGTTTACCTCTTTAAAAAAAAAAAAATAAATCTACTGAAATCTCACAAAAAGAATGATAAATCACTGGGGGAAAAGAACTTTTCTTGTAAACATAAAAAATCAGACATTCTGTCAAAAAAATGATTAACACTGAACAAGTGTCACACGCAATTACCCCGGGGGGTCTTCCCTTCTAGTATCCAACTTCGTTATATAGCTGTGCCCCTTATGTAACCGGACAAAACCGATTCCTCTTTACTTTTACTACCACGGGGGGGGAAAAGGGTTGGGTTTTAAATCTGGGAATTTCATGAAATTTATATTTCATGATTATTCAAATATTATGAATTTATTATGGGTTAAAACCTGCAAAATTTTTGATTTCCTTGGCCAAATGTGCGGTTTTGAATATTTAAAAGCGAGGGAAAATCAAACGGGATGCAAAAAAAAAGAATCTTTGCTTTCAAAATGTGTGATGCATGGTTTAAAAGTGTTTTATTCCATCATTTTGTATTTCTGTTTTATGCAAACTGGTAGGGGATCACAAAGCTGTTTGACTTGAGGAAGAAGAATTGAAGGGACAAGGCATTCAAAAGACTTCCTTTAAAACAGGGTCAAAGCAACAGGTCTATAGCCATTCAAAATTGCTAGTAGTTGCTGCAGTGTATACCCTTCGCGGGGAGTTAAAATCTTTTCGGGGGCCATTTCTATTCCCATTTGAAGTTCAAAATAAGGGGGGACCAAAAAAAACTCTAAGCGGGGGAGATGTTTTTTTCTTCATACACATTTATTGAGTTTACATAATTGATGAAACCATTTAAATTCAGTGCATTCACTAGGAAAACAACATCCTAAACCTGTTTTAGGGTTTAGCAAACTAAATTTGAAAAGCATCCTCGTTTTTTCCTTTTTTTAAGTGAAAAAGAAAAACGAAACAAAAAACGTCACCTGCTTTGGTGTGGGATTCTTTGTGGATGTTTTTTCCAGGTGTTGTTTCCCCTCCTGTCTGTCGTCCAAGTGCTTCAAGGTGCTCTCTCATGCGGCTCTTGCCCCTGCTCCTGCAAGGGTTTGTCTCCTTTTTGGCCCATCACTTTCCCCAGCGCCATGGCCCCCTGATTCAAAATCAAATACATAAAATCAGAATGTTCAAGAGATTTTTAGAATCAATGTTGTGAAAAAAGTGCAAGCAGAAAAACCATATACGCGCGCGCGCCGCCACAGGCGGGGGGGGGGGGGGTGTGTGTGTGTTGTGTGTTGGTTTGTGGCATGTGTTTATTGTGGGTGTGTGTTGGGTGTTGTGTGTGTGCTGGGGTGTGGTGTGTTTTTGGTTGTGTGTGTGTGTGTGGATGCATGTTTTTTGTGTTGTGTGTGTGTGTGGGGGTGTGGGGGGAGGGGAGAGAGAAGAAGAGAGAAGAGAAAAAAAAAACAAGTGGTATTGTGTCCTTTCCATAAGCCACAGACCACGTTACAAGTTTTTGAAACATCAGTTTAAAGGGATAAATTGTTTACAGCAAATGGACAACTCCCCCCCAATCATTTTCAAGGATTTCT
Source organism: Conus canariensis (assembly GCA_033310375.1). Taxonomy (NCBI): domain Eukaryota; kingdom Metazoa; phylum Mollusca; class Gastropoda; order Neogastropoda; family Conidae; genus Conus; species Conus canariensis. The sequence continues at coordinate 8,649 of JAMYXO010008814.1, forward strand.
ACGATGACATCTTCTTTCCCCCAAAACGGAGTATGGCTGCCTTAATGGCAGGATAAAAAAAAACGGTCTACACCAAAACGCCATTCCCCCTTTTTTGGTAGATGGGATTAATCCTTCCTTTCTATACGGGGGGTTCCGCAGGGGTATCAACCTCGACGCAGGAAGAAATAATTCACAATTTAAACTACATTGCTGTTCTTCGCTGATATTGTACTCAGGGTTTTCAGCCTCCCCTGGCCCCTGTCTTTTGACCACGATCTATCCAAGTACTCCCTTTCCTTTCTGTTTGTCTGTTGGAACCCTTTAGCATTATTGGATGAGCAGGGGGAAAGAAAAGCAAAATCAAAAATCAGACAATGAAAATTCAAATCAATCTGACAGTTCTTTTTTCATCTTGACCCCAAAAGGGCCCTTTGGGTGCTTAAACTTACGATGTCTATTTCAAAGCGAGGGACAAAGGCAAATTTAAACAATTTTTTTAAAGATAGTTTTGGTCCCGAAGACAAAATGAAGATTAGGGGGCAAAAAAAATGCATTTTGACCTCTTTGGGTTTTCCCAAGAAAAAAAACCAACATTGGACAATAAAAAATAAAGAAGGGGAGCCATCACTTTTCTCCATTCAGCGCAAAATGGTGGGGGAAAATGAAAAAGAGGCTGTTAGGAAGGGGTACCAAAGGGAACTGAAATAATGAAATTTTGCTATAATAACAATAAGACAATAGTGAGAGTTGAAAATATCTAAATAAAAAAGGAGGATTACTACCACTTGTGGTAATCAATAAATAGAAATAGAAAACAGGGGCTAAACACAGAAGGAAGAAGCAGAGGGGTTTACAGGACAGAAAAAAAATGTTTTTTTTTCTTTTTAAAATTTTTACTTAGTGGTGGGATGCAACAGAATGACTAAGTAATAAAGGTTAAATAAACATGATTAGACTAAAATATAGAATGAAGAAAATGACAATAAAAAAATATTTAAAAAAAACAAAACAAAACTATTGGGGGATCATAAATTTTAGTGGTGATATGTAGCGATGTTGGTACTAAAAAAAATGTTGGAAAGAAATGGAAGTGATCAATGAAAAGGGCTATCATTTTTTGGAAAAGGGGAAGAGAGAGAAAAAAAAAATGGGGGGAGGGGCTCATTACGCACACACATATGCAAAGGAAAAGGGGTGTCGAGCTCATGAAAAAATTTTTACTCAAAATAAACAGTACCCTGGTGATGATCATAATATATAGTCATGATAAATGTATATTCTTAGTCTTACTAATACTGGTTTGGAAAGAAATGGGAAATGATCAATGGGGTAAATTTCACTTAAAAAAAAAGGGAAGGGGCTATACACCATCACCCCCCCACACACACATGCCGGAGAGGGGAAAAAAAAAGGGAAACTCATCTGGACAGCTGTGTGTGTTTAAAATTATATATATTATATTTTAATTTTTAATTTTTGTAACAAAAAAAACTGGGAAAAGGGGGAAGATTTAAAGGAGGTGAGGGGGAAAGGGCGGGGTTTCCGCAACGGGGTTTTTTTTTTTGTGGTGTTGGTGTGTGTGTGGGGTGTGTGTGTCCGGGTGGGGGGGGGGGGGTAGTGTAAAAAGGGCAGCTGTAAATTAAACCAAGGGAGATAGTGGGGGTTTTTATGAAAACTGATGCAGAGAGGGTTATACTATTTCCAATAAAAATTTAAAACTGAATGGAAGGGGTCTACAACTATAAAAAAAAAAAAAAAAAATCAAAACTGGGGCGGGAGGGGCCATACTATTTTTTC
>JAMYXO010008815.1:0-5000 GCA_033310375.1 Conus canariensis
AACCCCAAATAACCCTAAAAATAACTAACCCCAACCCTTTAAACCCAACTAACCTAACCCAACCCCAAAAACAAATAAAAAAACCCTTTTAAAAATACCCCCAACCCCCAACCTTTTTATTAACCCCAAAACCCCCCCTAACCCAAAATAAACCCCTTATCCCCCTAAAATTTAAAAAATAACCAACCCAAAAAATAAAAACCCCAAAACCTAAAACCTTCCCAAAACCTTTTAACGTAACCCCCAACTTTTAAAACCCCCAAAAAATTAAAAACCCCCCTTCCCAAACCCAAAAAACCCCCAACCCCCCAAAAAATTTTTTAAAAAATAAAACTAACCCTAACCTAAACCGAAACCCTTTTAAATAAAAATAACCCCAACCCAACCCCAACCCTAACCCCTTAAACCCCCAACCCCCATAACCCTAACCCCAACCAAAAAAACCCTAACCTACATAAAATAACCCAAAAATAAAAAAACTACCCTAAACCCTAACCAAAAATAAATAACCCCAACCCTAACCCCAAACCCCAACCCTAACCCCAAACCCCTAAATAACCCAACCCTAAAACCCTACCCCCCAAATTTTCCAAAACCAACCTAACCTTAAATTAACTAACCCTAACTTAACTAACTACCTTATAACTAACCCTAACCCTTAACTAACTTACCTAACTTTAAATAACAAACCTAACCTAACTGACAAACTAACTTAATAACTAACCTACCTAACCTAAACCTTACCTAATAAACCCTTTAAATTAACCCTAACCTTTAACACTTCACCCCAACCCCAAACCTAACCCCAACCTAACTTTAAATAACTTAACTTTTCCTACCCCAACTTTAACCTTTAAACCCCAACCTAACCTAACTTTTAACCCCCAACCTAACTTTAAAATTAACCTAACCCTTTTAAACCCTTTAAAAACTTAACCCTAAATAACCATTTAACTTCCTTAACCCCAACCCAACCTCCTAACTAACTAACCAATCCTAACATAACCTAACCTAACTAACCCGAACCCTAACAAACCTAACCCAATAACCAACCTAAAAACCCTAACTTAACTAAACCCTAACCTAACCAACTTTAAAACCCATAACTTTTTAATTAACTACCCTAACCTTTTAAACCTAACTTTAAAATAATGAACTTAACTTTTAAATAACAACCCTAAACTAAACTTAACACTAACCCTAACTAAAGCTAACCTAAATACTAAACCTAACCCCCAAATTAACCTAACCAACCCCCACCCTTTCTAACTTAACTAAACCCAAAAAATAAATAAACCTAATTTAACCTTTAAATTTTTTAAAAAACCTAACCTTAAAAACTAACCTAAACCCTTTAAGAACTCACAAACCCCAACTCTAAAAGAACTAACTGAATTACCCTTAAATTAACCCTACCACTTTAACATGAACGAACAAACCCCCAAACAATTACTTTACCTTAAAAATAACCATTAACGTTACCCAAACACTTTAAAAGAAACCCCCCTTTTAAATACCCAAACCCAACCCTAATACCCTGACCTAAAACCTAAATAACCTTTTAAGAAACCCTAACTAACCTAACCTGAAAAACCTTTACTACAACCACTAAACTTTAACCCCGACATTTAACCTTACGCCAACCTACCGTTAACTGAAAATTAAATTAACCTAACCGCTAATTACCCTGAACGCAAACCCGTGAACGGGCAAACCTAAAAACTAACCCCCAAACTAACCCTAACCCTAACTAAACCTTAACCTAACAACTGTAAACCGGAATGAAACCCTAACCTTTTTAAAAATTCCTAAACCTACCTACCTTTTAAACTTTAACCCCCAAATAACCCTTTTAACCTTTAAATTTAACCAACCAACCTAACCAACCTAACTAAATAAAAAATATACCCACAAAAACAACTAACCTAAACCTAATAACCCTAAACCTTTTTCCTAACTAAAACTAACTAAAAATTTACCATAACCTTAACCTAACCAACCAATAACTTTAACCTACCTAAAATTTAACCTTTAACCAACATCTTAAACCCGTAACTCCTTTAAAACCCAAACAACCTTTAACCCACCAACCCCAAAAACTAATAACCTAACCCCTTACCAAACTAACTAACTAATAAATAACCTAACCTAACCTAACCTAACTTAAATAACTAACCCCCAACCCAACTTTAAAACTAAAACTAACTTTAACCCTAAACCTAAAACACAAATAACCCAACCTAACCTAACCTAACCTAAACCCTAACCCCCACCTACCAACAACCTTTTAATAACCCCTTTAAAAACCCAAAAAATTTCCCAACAATTAAAAAAACCTTTAAAATTTTAAAAAACTTTAATTTTTTAAAAACTTTCCAACTAACCCAACCTAACCTAAACCACCTTTAAATAACCTAACCTAACTACCCCCAACCCCCAACCCCAAAACTCCCCAACCCCAACCTTAAACTTTTAAATAACCCTTAAAATAACCTAACTTACTTAACCCTAACCTAACCCTAACCTAACCTTTCCCAAACTAACCTAACCCTTTAACCTAACTTTAAAAACTAAACCCCAACCTAACCCTAACTACGTAACTACCCCCAAAATAACCCAACACCTAACCCTTAACCCCAACTAAAACCTAAACCTAACCTTTAACCTAACCTAAAACCCTAAACCCTAACTAACCCTTATTTAACTTTAACCTTTAACTAATAACCTTTAAAACCCCAACCTAACCCTAACCTAACCTAAACTCACTTAACTACCTAACCTAACTTTTTCTAACTAACCTAACTAACTAACTAACCCCAACTAACCCTAACCCTTTTAAAAATTTAACCCCCAACTAACCCTAACTTAACCCCAAACTAACTTAATAACTTTAAATAACCTAAAATTAAACCTAACTGGAAATTTACTTTAACCTAAAACCCAACCCACGTAACTTAAAAATGAACTTTTAAATTTAACTTTTAACCCTAACTAAACGTTACTTAACTTAACCCTAACCCCAACCCTTTTAAACCCGTAAACTGAACTTAAAACTAAACCTTAACCCAAAACCAATTTAACCTAACTTAAAACCCTAACCTTATAACCCTATACCTTAACCAACCTAAAAAACAAAAAATAACCCCACCCTAACCTTACCCTAACCCAACCAACCCCCAACAACCCTTTCCCTAAAAAAATTAACCCTTTTTCCCTAACAAAAAAACCCTAACCCCCAACCCCAAACAACCCTAACCCAACCCAACCTTAACCCCAACAACCCCAAAACCCCAACCTAAAAAATTTAAAATAAAATACCCCCAAAAAAAATAAAACCCCCCCCAAAAAAACTAACCCCCAAACCCAAAAAATAACCTAACCCCCAACCCAAAACCCAAAAATAACCTAACCCCCAACCCCCTTTTTTCCTTTAAACCCCCCCTTTAAATTAATAACCCCCAAAACCTAAAAATTCCCCCCCAACCCCACCCTAACCCAAACCCTTAAAAATTTTTAAATAAACCCCCCCCCTTAAACCCCTTTAACCCCCAAAATCCTTTTCCTAACCTCCCCCTTTACCGACCTAACCCTTTTAAAGAAAAACCCCTTCCCAAAACCCCAAAAAAACCAATCCCCCAAACCCAACCAACCTTAATTACCCTAGAAAAACCCAACTAAAAACCCTAACCCTAACCTAACCCTAAATTTTAAAAACCAAAAATTACCCCCTTTTGGGAAATGTGTGTTGGTTGGGTTTTCTTAAAAAATTAAGTTTTGGAACGTTTAACCCTTTTAACTCTAACGGGAAAAAGTTAACGGGGGTTAACTTAACTTTAAAATGTAACGGTAACTGTAAAAAATTTAAAGTTAAACGTTTAAATTTAACTTTAATCTTTAAAATTTTAACTTAAAATTAAAACTTTAACGTTACGGGGTTAAAATTAATTGTAAAAGTTAACTGTAACCAACTTTTTAAAAAAACTTTAACTTTTAAAATTAAACTTTTAAATTTTAAAAAAAGGAAAATTTAATTTTTCTTTTTAAATTAAAACCTTTAAAAATTTACCTTTTAAAATTTAACCTTTTAAAAATTTAAAATTTTCTTAAAATAAAACCTTTAACCTTAACTTTTAAAATTTTAACTGGAAAATAAACTTAACCCTTTTAACCCTTGAACTTAAAAATTTTAAATTAAAATTAAAACTTTAAAATTTAAATATAACTTTAACAATTTAAATTTAAAACTAAAAAAACTTCAAAACTTTTAAACCCTTTTTCTTAACGTTTCCTTTAAATTTACCTTTTAAAATCAACTTTAAATTTTCTCTAAAATTTCAACTTAAACTTTAACTGTTACAAACTTTTCCCTTTTTACCTGGAACCAAAATTTAAATTTTAAAAAACTTTAACTTAATACTGGAAAGGTAACTTGTTTAAATTTAACTTTTAACTTTAAATTAACTTTAAAGAGACTAACGGGGTCTTTTCTCTACCTTTTTTTTACACTTTTTAACTTGAACTGGAAAAATTTAAACCTTTTAAAAACTAACGGGGAGAACCAACGGAACTTTAACCGTAAAAGGAACTTAAAAAGTTAACGGTGAACATTGGGAAAAAAATTGAACCTTTTAACGGGAACTCGAAATTTAACTTTAACTTTTAACGTTTTAAAATGTAAATTTAAAACGGGTTTAAAATTTTTGAACTTTAACAAAACTTAAAAACCTTAAAAAATTAAAATTTAACTTTTAACTTGAACCGCACTTTTTAAATTTTAAAATGTAACTTGAACGGGAAACCCCTAAAACGGGTTTTCGGGTTTAAAGTAACTTAAAATTTTAAAAATGAACCGGGTTTAAAGGGAAAATTTAACTTTAACCCCACTGTAAATTAACTTTAAACTTTTAAACTTTAACTTTTAACAGAACTTAAAAATTTAACTTTAAAACTTTTAAAAATGTTTAAAACTTAAAATTTTTCTTTACTTTTAAATTTAAAAA
>JAMYXO010008816.1:0-10425 GCA_033310375.1 Conus canariensis
AACCCACTACTCTGACCGTTTATTCTCTAGACGTAGATCTCTGGAAATTGTTGATGATTGTAGTCCTTTGGTAGGGAAGGGATAGGGGTATGGGAAAAATGGTAGGTGGAATGGGGTACAAAAAGGGATGTAGAATGGGATCTAGGGATTTCCAGAGCAGTACGGTATGGACCTAGCGCGCGACTCAGGATGCAGTAACCCAGCATATCATAGCCCAGCACAGAATAGCCCAGCACAACAGAGGTAGCACAACCCGCGTAGCACAGGACAGCACACCACCTCTTGAGACGAACTTACATAGACAGCTTCCCAGTCTGGATTCAGATTCCACTACTAGAATCTACAGAGAATCCTAAGCTAAACAACACAACCTAGACAGTTTCTCTCACTTTTTGAGAGACTAAGCCTAAGTTTACAACAAAGAATACACAGATTTCCCTTTCCAAACTTAGTTTAGCCTCCAAGGGCTCCAGATAGTCCTAAAATTACTTAACTTGGCGGTTACCAAAACCTCTTCCGACTCCACTCCTGAAGGTCTTATCTTCAACACTACAATGACTTTTAACTGGGACTCTTCCCAAGCAATAGATGTAAACATCTGCATAGAAAACGACTAACTAAACATACATATAGAGGAAACTATCCTGACACATATGGTTTGTGAAGTGATGGGCGGCTCCACACTATTTTCCAGGGCTTAACATAGTATTTCCAAAACATTGTATCCATAAAATAGAAATACTCATGCTCAAACACGAACGAACCAATATGTGTATTGCATTTGATGGTTGTCACACACACACACACACACACACACACACACACACACACACACACACACACACACACACATACACACACACACACACACACACACACACACACACACACACACAAACTGACACACGTTTACCAAGTGCTGGAACTGTTTGCAACAACAGCAAAAAATCTGTTTTAATACTAAGTTTCAAAACGGAGTAGCTGAGGGCAGAAAATGAAGCAATATTTGGAAAGAGAGTGGGTTAGTTACCGCCAAGGACACAGACAAACAGAGTACAGGACTAGGCACTTAGTTTCTAGTCCTGTACTGTGTTTGTGTGTGTCCTTGGCGGTAACTAACACCCTCTCTTTCCAAATGTTTACTGTTACATTTTTTTTTTGCTGTCTCAACCTCTGCGCCACCTCAGAGGCAGTGCACCCACGCCGCTCATTCCGACACCCCATCCACAGCCACAGCCCAGTCGGCCCCGCCGTAGCCCCGGCACCAGCAATCCACAGGGAGCAGTCAATGTCAAGTCGTCAAGAGGCAACCCACCGGAGGAGACACTGCACTGCTGCCGAGTCACTTCGGTGGTATTCAGTGGCGCCTGTTCTGATCTAACATACGCAGGACACCACCTACTAAGCCCCCTACTGACGACAATAATTGCTTAGTCGCGGAGCCGGCGTCAGTGAGCTCTCCCTCCGGAGGGCGCCACCACGTCCGTCCAACGACAGCCCCCATGGACTCGCCGATACCGGTGATCCCGACGGAACCAAACCAAGACTACAGACGTGGACAGGACATCAAAATTGAGGTCACCATGAGAGCAGGGTATGAAGGGTCACAGAATCTGAGACTTTTTTTCATGCTGATCGATGAGAATGAGGATGATTAAGATGATGCTACGGATTTCCCTTTCGGTCTGAGACTAAATCACTGTTACATTTTTCTTCTCCTTCTTCTGCTTACACTACTAATTCAAACAACGCAAAGCAAAATTATCTTCCTCATCAGAGCCCATATTCAAAGATTACTGAGCGTGGCTTGTCCAGCGGCCGTACAGGAAGAAGCCAGCGGGGGATGTTGTTCAGTCTTCCGTCAACAAACCATTAGGACCCGTCACCGCCGTGTCCAACAACCGTATTACAGTGCTGGAGACGGCAATGTGACGCGTGCTTTAGGTTTGTCTACTCTCTTGGTTGTGGTTCTTCAGGCAGAAAACTACAAGTGTGCTGCTTTCACACTCCACCTATACTTCTTTGACACAAATTGTGATAAGTATGTCACAAAATTTATTGCATTTATGCCACTGATGATGCTCATAACACTGTCGTTGATATGGAAGGTTTACATGCAGCAATGACTGTTTTCATTGTGAAGATTTCTTGGTCTATAACCTATTGGCATGGCTTATGGAACTCGATATTCTGGTCTCCCCCAGAATGAGACATGAGTGTGCGCATGAGTGTGTGCTTGCATGCATAGGGGTGTATGCGGGTGCATGTGTGTGTGTGTGTGTGTGTGTGTGTGTGTGTGTGTGTGTGTGTGTGTGTGTGTGTGTGTGTGTGTTTACGTTATATGTACACATTTGAACATAAAAAAATCAACATGCGCGCATGCGTACGTACATATGCATGTATGTATATTTGCAGCTTTTCTTGTGTGCATTTAATTAAATATTTTGTAGTGTGTGCGCTTTTTACGTGGAAATGAGGGAGAGGAGGTGAGGAAAGGAGGGAGAGACAGGTGGGGGAGTGGAATGAATATATATATATATATATATATATATATATACATAGCTGAACAATTAAATAGTGGGAGAAAACAAGTGCAGGCTAACAATTCTTCAGTCATTATAGTAATGACTAGGCAAAGATTTGAATTTAAAAAAAAAAATGGGGGGAATATATCATTAATATAAGAAACCCTTCACTATCTGTACTATTTGGTGTACAAGTTCCTTTTCTTTCTTTCTGATGTGATCATATGTAGCCTTGTCAGCCTTTCTGTAATTTTTTTGTGGATATTTTTGTCAAGGAGTTTTGAGTACTCTTCAGGTTCTATTTTGTAAAAGTTGTTGGTTTTATCCGCCTTCACAAATATTTTATTATCATTTTGAATTTGTTTAATTTCCTTTTCTAACGCTGATTTGAATTTATTATTAGATTTTTTTAATTCTATGTTGGCTAACTTTCTTCTCATTTTTTCTTCAAATGTTTTCATTTCTTCAATGGCTGGTGGTACTCGCCATGATTTGAAGTCGTATGTATTTTTATCTTCTTTTTTAGCGTTGGGGTTTAATGTATGTGTGTATGTATGTATGTATCTATACACACAAAAAAGGGGGGACCACATGTAAACAGTATTCTGGGTGAGTTATGATCATAATGAGACTAACTGTGGAAAGTTTTCAACACACACACACACACACACACACACACACACACACACACACACACACACACACACACACACACTCATTAAAAAAATCATCATTAATCAGTCACTGATGGGTGATGATCATGTGAGATCAACAGTACTATAGGAAGGTCTTCTTCTCCGTTCACTTAGACAGGAATTTTGGAGTACTGGCAAAGGCTTCTGTATGGTGAAGGCCCTCCAGTGGTCAATAAAGTTTTGCACTCATCGGTGTGTTGGCAGGCTAGGTTTCTACTTTTAGTGTTGTTGGGAATGTTCCGCTGTCACTGGGGCTGCATGGATAAATTGAAGACTCGCCAGTGTGGAATATTGTGGAGATGTGATGTCACAGTCTGCAGTGGCCTGTTCTCAGTCTCACAATGATGGTCTTCTTCTTCGTTCACTTAGGCAGGAATCCTGGAGGTACTGACAGAGGCTGCTGTATGGTGAAGACCCTCCAGTGGTCAGTAAGGTTTTGCACTCATTGGTGAGTTGGCAGGCTAGTTTTCTACTTTGGGTTTAGCTGGGAATGTTCCGCTGTCTCTGGGGCTGTACTGCATTGATAATTTGAAGACTCACAGGTGTGGAATATAGTGAACCTGTGATGTTAAAGTCTGGAGAGCCCTATCCTCAGTCTCACAATGTTCACTTGGTCTGATCTGGGCATCCGGTAGTATGCATCCCTCTTGTTGAAGTCTGGGTGCTGCTCAAGTCATCTTCCTATTTGTTTCCTTGGAAATACTTTTGATTTATTCCAAGGAGGCTACCTTTTACAGTTGGGGCTGCTGTCCTCCTTCCTTTGTCAATTGGTCAGCTTCTTCATTTCCATATGTAGTGCAATATGAAGGCGTTCACTGGATGGGAGTATTTTCAGTGATTGATAAATGGTAATCATTTTAGATCAGTAGTACCATAGGATGATGATTATTGTTATATAAGTGGAAACATGTAGTGGTGATGGTACAATGGTGCAAGTTGGGGGGATAAAGGAAAATATCAATGACCTGTGGGTGATGTTCATTGGCATGGGTGAGATCAGTAGTACTGTAGGATGATGGTCATTGTGGTAAGTGGAATAATAAAGTAGCATTAGTATAATATTGCAGGTTGAGAAAGAGGGTGGAGGGGGGTAGGGGTAGATGACTGATGGGTGATGATCATGGATCATTTGAGATAAACAGTACTGTGGGATGATGATAATTGTTGTATAAGTGGGATAATGTTGTGGCGTTGGTGTAAAATGCTGGTGGGGAATGGGGGAGGTGTTCAAAGATGGGTGGATGATGATCATGGTCAAGGTGTAGGTATGATCCACAGTGGTGTAGGATGATGGCCATTTTTGTAAAAGAAGTAGGATAGTGTATTGGCAAGTATGATAATGCCAGTGGGGGAATAAAGGAAATGATCAATGACTGATGGATGTTGATCACTGTGATGAGATCTACAGTACTATAGGGTGGTGACCATTGTCATAAGTGAAATAATGTGGTAGCATTGATGTAGTGATGCCAGTTGGGGGTGGGAAAAAAATTAAAAAAAATAAATAAATGATTCATGGATAATTGGTCTTTGTCTTAAGTGGGACAAACAGAGCTATAGGATGCTGATCATTGCCATAAGTGAAATAGCATGATAGCATTGGCATGATAATGCCAGTTGATTTTAAAAAAAAAACCTGGGGGGGGGGAGGGGCAAGGGGGGCAATGATCAATGACTGTTTGATAGTGATGGTTGTCATAGATGAAATCATCACCGTCTCACACACACACGCATGCATGATACATGCACGCACACACATATACACACACCCACACACACACAGGTACATATGTACACAGGCACATCCACACACACACACACACACACACACACACACACACACACACACACATATATATATATATATATATATATATATATATATACACACTACTCAAAACAATTGAAGTACCACTTAGGAAAACTGCTGTCATTCGAAAGAAAACAAAGCTGAACATAATTTAATGATTGAATATTTTATTTTTATTATTCCTCAATCCATTCAAATTTATTCAAACACCGTGACAAAAAATTATCTTTGTTTTACACTTGATTAAAGAGGCATACCCCCAAAATGAAAAGTAACAAGAGTCTATGGTAGATGTCATGATGTTAATAACGGGTATGACCACCGTTCGCGTTCAAACAAGCGTCACATCGACGTCTCATGGAGTGCACCAGGCGGCGGAGAGTGTCCTGGGGGATCGCCTGCCACTCCTGCTCAAGCAACTGAAACAGCTGGTCCACGGTGTCTGCTGGAGGGTTGTGGGCCCGCACTCGCCTCCCCAGCACGTCCCACAGATGCTCTATGGGGTTCAAATCTGGTGACCTGGCAGGCCAGTCCATTCTTGTCACCTGCTGCCCTTGTAGGAACTGATTCACGATGGCGGCGCGGTGGCACGGCGCGTTGTCGTCCTGGAACTGGGCGCCCTGGCCAACTGCCCTCAGGGCGGGCATCACAAGGGGGCGGATGATGGTGTCGCGGTAGGTGGCACCGGTCAGGCGGCCTTCAACACGGTGTAGGGGGGTCCTGTGACGTAGGCTGAACCCACCCCACACCATCACGGACCCACCTCCATAGCGGTCATGCTCCCTGACGGCAGCGTCAACGTAGCGTTCTCCAGGACGTCGCCAGACGCGAACCCGCCCGTCGTTGAACCTGAGGGTGAACCTTGACTCGTCTGTGAAGAGTACTGTTGCCCATTCAGCTCTTGTCCACCTTCTATGACATGCTGCCCAGGCCCGACGATGAGCTCGATGCGCTGGGGTCAGTATTGATCTCACTGCTGGGGACCTTGACCTCAAGTTGGCGTCGTGGAGCCGGTTCCGAACTGTCTGGGTACTGACGTTGACGTTGCTGGCTTGTCGTAGCTGGTCTCGGAGTACTGTGGCACTGGCTGAACGGTCTCTCAGACAAGCGATAACAATGAACCGATCCTGCTGTCTGGAGGTGCTTCTCGTCCGTCCACGTCAGAGAACTATAAAATAGGCACTCTGGCTCACCCACCTCCGCCAGCTCCAACCGGCTGCAGCCGGTTTCGCTGTTGCTCCGCCGGCTTACCCAGAGTGCCAATGTTATAGTTCTCTAATAGTAAACACTTTACAAACATACATAATGTGTAGGATTATCTGTTTTATAGTTCTCTGTCACTGGACCGTTAAGAAGTAAACAAACAAAACAATGGGGACTTGGTTAACCATGCCTTTATTCTTAGGAGGGCTATTTGTCAACCAAGTTGGGATTTCATTCTATTGTGAGGAATGACTGGCTATTGAAAGCTATCTGAAAAGGGGTGGGATGTGTGTTTACACAAGCGTAGAATCGTGGCACGTTGTTGAAGATTATTCTAAGCAGCCACCAAGTGCACTTATCAAAAGCTTGATTCAACAAACAAGACAATTGTATAAAGTACACCCGGCGGCCGCCTGAAAAGGCAGCCTAAAAGTTTATAGCTGGGTGTTGAATAGGAGCATTGAAGCAAGTGGAGCAGAGCCCCGGTTATGCATAACCGTTATTTTTAGAATCATGTCATTTCCCCTTGCTGGGTGGTTTGTGAATGTTGCTGCAAGAAGAAGTTGACGCAGAGCCCCGGTTATGCATAACCGTTATTTTTAGAATCATGTCATTTCCCCTTGCTGACATGAAGTGGCGTGTCTTGAATAGAATAATCCCACAGAGCTTGATGTGCAGCGTTTGAAACTCTAATTTCCTGTGCTAATTCTTGTGAAGAAGGACTACCTAGTAAATCCTTCTCTGAAAAAATGCTATCTTGAATCAATCAGCAAAGTTTTAAAATCACAACGCTTTCCTGACTGGAAATCACACACACAGCACACCAACCCAATGTGAAAATGACAAGACAGCTAACAACACAAGTGCTGGGCGGAAATGTCGTCACTGTTACTAATCAGCTGATTCTATCTAGTCTTGTGATTGGGGGAAGGTAAGAAACATGTTTTGATATGTTTAGAAATTTAGCCGCCTAAATTTATACAATGACGTCTAACGCCTGTACTGAACGACGCCGTCTAAATTTATACAATGCCGCGTGGCGGCCTGACGCCCTTATGTGTAACTCGACACGAACCCGGAAACAGTGCGGCGCTTCGACTCGGCTATTGTGCAGTTGAGTAAGCCGTGGCCAGACATGTCTGGCCTAGATACTACATAAAGGCAGAAGGGAGTTGTCTCCCCGGAAAAGAATGTAACAATTAGTTGTGAAAAAAATCGTCATTAAGTCGTTCTAGGTTCTTATTCAAGTCGGCATCACGTTCTTATTCAAGTTCTTATTTAAGTTCTTAACAAGTTTTTATTCAAGTTCTTAACAAGTCAACATCAAGTTCTTAACAAGTCATCATCAAGTTCTTAACAAGTTCTTATTCAAGTACTTATTCAAGTACTTATTTAAGTTCTTAACAAGTCGTCATCAAGTCGTCATTAAGTTCTTATCAAGTCGTCATTAAGTTCTTATCAAGTCGTCATCAAGTTCTTATCAAGTTCTTATTTAAGTTTTTATCAAGTCGTCATGAAGTCGTCATCAAGTCGTTATCAAGTTCTTATTCAAGTCACTTATAATTATTTATTAAGTTCTTAACATATTATTGCATATCAAATGGATCAAAATGAGATTTTGTTGTTGGCAGTTCTGGCATGCTTTTTTGTTCGGCTTCTGTATTTAGTGGCTGAGATTTTTTGGACTGCTTTGGTTTTTGCTGGCGTTGTTTATATATTTTATAACCGTAATAACCACCCCCAGCAGCAATGACGCCAAAAATGGCAACTGTTTTAAATTCAATATTCCATGACGACTTTGGTGTTGTAGACAACCCTGTTGTTGTAGGTCTTGAATCAACTTGTTCTTGTGTATTTACAGCTGGCATTGAAACAACTGTTGGCGTTGGCGGTGTTATGTTTTCATTATGAGTTATATTCTGTGATTGCAACATTAATTTTTTTTGTTTGTTCCACTCTGCTAATTTTTTTCCTGCTGCAACACGCCCAGGATGAGGAGGCTTTTTACTGGTCACTTTCTCCACCTGATTCAACGTTTTCTGATTCTGCTGATTTTCTGGCTCGGTCATTTTGAAGGGAAACAAAATCTATATGATTAAAAGTAATTAATCCCATGATTAATGGCGATAACAATGTTCCAAATCTGTAATATAGATCACATCCTAGAGACTCTAATGACTTTGTTAAAACGGGATCCTGCGTTAAATCATACATAAAATCTTGTTCAGAATCAATGGGAGCAAATCTACTAACTAGTTTAGTGTACAAACTAAGAACCGTTTGCCCAACACTTTTTACCATTCTTGACCCCAGTTGCGCTTCATACCTATTGTGATACTTTACAATGTCTTGCGTCGACATTTGTTGAATCTGTTCTATGCTGAATTCATTTCCAAGGTACTGTTTTGTTTTTCCACACGCCGCCAAAGAATACAGCCTTTCCTTTTGGCGCATAATAGCTTGGTCATCAACTTGATCATTTGTAAGTTCAGGAAGTAAATCATCACAGTTCATGTTTTATTAATGAATAAATATTATTTTATTTTTAAAAATGAGCACCGAAAAAACTATTACTAACCTTGTATACCATTCTGCTGTTATTGGAGGCCTAAGTGTAGGATACACAATGCTTGGTAAAAGCCTGTTAAAAATAAAACCAGCAGATCTTGGCAAACTAGACTTTGAAGACTCAGCAAAGCTGATTGCTGTTATTACAGCTTCATTTGCTACGAAAGATTTTCTAGTTAAGCAAGGAATAATTCCAGACAGTATCAATATGTAAAATTAAAAAAAATACATTTATAAAAATGGCTTCACTCGTAATGATGATTGGTGGCGCTGTGGTTAATGCGCTTGCTTTTAGCGGAAGTAATTACGCATTTAGTAAACTACAAAATAACAATGAGAGAAAAAGACATAACAGAGCTATGGAGCAACTAGCTGCTGCACAAGACACCTATGAAAAGCAAAGAATGGAGCAGTTAGATTTTATTAACGACAGACTTAAACAACAGGGACATGCAGCTTACACATTTAAAGATGTTGACCAGGCAATAAAAGAATATTTTCTAGTAACAGGCAAACAAGTTAAAACATTGCCCCCACCAAAATTTAGCGACTTTTATCAACCATCAGAAAAACAAAAGATGCAAGAAATATTGTTTATTGTCTTTGGCATGACCGCTGTGTATTTTGTTGCACAAAGTATTGGCTGAATAAAAATGTACAAAATCTATTATTCTCCAAAAGGATATTGGAAGGGAATAACAGCAATTAAAAAGCTTAGCCAAGCAGCGGGAGTCAGTGAACAAACAGCAAAAGAATGGTTATCTAAACAAGCGATTTGGCAAATTTATTTACCAGCGCCTAAACGAATACAAAGACCACACTTTGTCAACACAATACCGAACGACACCCATCAAATGGATCTTCTATATTTACCCCATGATACGATTAGACGAAAAAGATTTAAGTACGCACTTACAGTCATTGACATAGCTTCAAGATACAAAGATGCTGAACCATTAACACAAAAGAGTGCTTCTGCTGTTGCTGTCGCTATACAACTGATATATCAACGGGGCCCCTTAACTTATCCTCGCATGATTCAAGTCGATGATGGAAAAGAATTTAAAGGTCAAGTAAATCAATTATTGTTAAAACATAGAGTTACCATTAAAAGAGGCATTCCAGGAGTTCACAGATCACAGGCTTTGGTTGAAAACTTTAACAAACAGTTATCTGAAAGACTTTTCTCCTACCAGTATCACAGAGAGCTGATTGACAATTCTCGCAACACAGAATGGGTTAGAAGACTGCCCTCAGTTCTACGTGCAATGAATAATGAAGAATTTAAAGGTCTAAAACCAGTACAAGCAATCAAAAAACAAAAAATAAATGTTGTTGAAGGAGAGTCTTCATCAAGCAAACTATTACCATTTGGTTTGAAAGTAAGGTACCTTTATTTACCGGGAGAAGCAGAAGGGGACACCCGCATCAGGGCAACCGATCCAGTTTGGAGTGTTGACTCATATGAAATAAAAAGAATTGTAAAGATGAATCCGCCTGTGTATTATTTACGAGAAACTGACACAACAAAACGACCATCCCCTCAAAGATCTTTTGTGAAAGAAGAACTGCAAATAATCCCGCCAGACACAGTTCCGCTTAATTAATTTACGTAAATATATTT
>JAMYXO010008817.1:0-10425 GCA_033310375.1 Conus canariensis
TTTTAAAATTTTTTAATTTTGAAATAGATTACTTACACGGACTTCATTGTGTTTTCAGCCCTTCCCAGTGCTGTGGCAGCACCAGTTAGGCAGTGGCACAAATTATTTGGGCTACAGTGCTGCGGCAGCACCTAATCGTCTCCGGGGTTGGAGAATCGAGCTGTAGAGGACAACGACTGCACCAGTTGTGAGAAAAGAAAGCATTTGTCATGTTGACCCATAATGATTTTTTAATTGTCCCCTGATGAACTCGGTTGATACTGCTATATTTTAAAGCCATCTTTTGTTTTTGTCTTTGAAAATATATACATTGTACTCCAGTGAGGAGGAGAAACCGGTAAAAGATATATTTGTGAAGTATAATGTATAATGGGGGAAATTTGGTCCCAACTAGTGGATCTGTGGGAATGATTGTACCTCCACTGGAGAGGAGGAATGAAAAATAATTCCTTGAAAAACAAACCAGTTGAGTATGAGGGAAATTGATTATTGTTTAGTAAATTATTCCCCGGAGAGGAGGGGGAGAAGAAGAGTTATTGTAGTGCGCCTTCTGGTTTATTGGGAAGAGAGTGCGTGTGCACGGAGTAAATGCTAAGCTGAGTGTGTGCATGCACTTATGCACAGTATGGACAGTGGTGACCCCGACTAGGACTTAGGGCATAGGACAAGGGTTTTTTTGTACCCCCTCCAAGAAAAAAAAAAAATTTCTGTTTGTAACCCCTCCGGGGAAAAAAAAAAAAGATTGCTCTTTTTTACCCCTCCAAAGATAAAAAAAATAAGATTCACCCTCCAAGAAAATTAAGGGAGGAAAGTGTATTATTTTTTGTTGTCATTATTGTTTGTAGTCTTCATTTTCATTTGTTTCTGTTTTGTGTTGTGTTCGAATGTTTTTTGATTTCTTTTGATTGCTCTGCTTTGTTAGGGTTGTTTTTTTTGTAGGATTTCCTTTTGACCCTTTTTCCCCTCAGGACCGATAGCCTCAACCTCCTCTTGCTCGTACCTGGCAGGGAAGGGGGCAGGGCGTTGAGGAGTCGTTGTCCTTCCCCTAGTTTAGATTTTGTTTTGTCCCCTTCCCCCGGACTTTATAGCCCAACCTCTTCCTGCTCTGTTTTAGCAGGGGGGCATCGCGTTGGGGATCACTAGTCCCTCCCTCTCTTATTACTGTCTAATTCTTTAAACTTTCCTCTCGTTTCATTTGGATTTTTCCCCTTACCCCTCTGAGTGTGGGATCGACTTCACCTCCGTCACTCAACTAGTGTAGGTGGTGGAGTGGATTACCGCTCAGGGTCCTAATAAAAATTTGTTTTCTTGATTATCTTTGGGTTTTTTTTTTTGTGGGGTGTGTGTTTTTTTTCTGATTGTATATTTATTAGATTAATTGTTTATTGCTTTTTTTTGTTAGATATTGTGTTGTATTATTATTGAATACTTTCCCCGTCTCCACTTTACGGGAGACAGTTGCCATTGGGGTGCTGTCAGAGGGCCTCTTTCGCTTTTTCTAATTTCCTCTTTCTATCCCGACCTGTCTATTCTTTCAATTCCTTTTCACCCCTTTAAAACAAATCTCCAAACCTTCTCTTCAATAGGCGCCTATCTGTTTTCTTTTCATCATTTTCATCTTTTAGGTAGGATTTCCGTTAGTGTACGTTTTCTCCCCCTCTTTTTAATTGTTTGTTAATTCATTTGTTTTGTAATTTTGTATTCACTTATTGTTTAAGGGGCGATTCATTTGTTTTGTGAACATCATTATTGTTTTACCAAGAAACTAAGTAAGAAAGTACAAGTCCAGTAAGAACAGTTAAGAACATAAACATTATAAAGAATTTTATTTCCGGGAAAAACTTTATATTTTGTCTGTTTTCTTTTCACTGGAAAAAAGAGTTATTAGTATTGCATTTCATTTTCTTAGCTCTTTTGTTCCCTCTCGGAAAGAATATTGGGAAAATCTTTTTTGGAAAGACCACATTGTCAATTCTTATTAGTGCTTTTCTTTTGTAAGCCTTTTATTATTTTTCTGTTTATACCAGCATTTAAATTCTTTATTTGTAATACTGTAACAAAAGGTTTTGTTTTTTGAAAACGAAATTTTAACATCACAAATCGCCTTTTTTTTAATCATATTTAGTCATTGTTTTGTTTGTTTGTGGTAAATTATTCATGATGGAAAAATTTTGATGAATATGTACGACGGGCCGAGTGTTTAGGCTTTGAAGGTGATAAAATTAGAAAAACTATGTCCAACAATGTCTGGTTAGGGCAACAGAGAGATATAGAGACAGAAAACAGGGGCCCAACTAGAAGAAAAAGATAAAGAACGACAAGAAAAGGATAAAGAACGACAAGAAAAAAGATAAAGAAGGGCAAGAAGCTCTAAAAAGAGTTTGAAGAAAAAAAAACTACAGAAAGAGATGGAAGAAAAAAAAAAAAAGATTAGAGTTAGAGGAAAAAAAAACTACAGACAGAGGATAAGGATAAGGAACGGCAGTTTAAAACTGAGACAACTTGAATTAGAGACTGATGCAGAAATTAAAAGATTACAGGCATCGAGAGAACCTCCACCACCTCCATCGGTCCGGTTCCGCGAGTTCATTTCATCCGAAGTCAACATACATTCCGAAGTTGCCGCCGTTCGAAGAAAAAACCCATGATATTGACAGTTTTCTTTTTCGGTTCGAGGGAAACCCCGCTACTTCTTGTGGTTGGCCGAAGGCGAAATAGACGTTGTTTATCGCGTCGCTGTTTAAGGGGAAGTGCTTTGGCACTATAACCACACACTTGCGGCAAAGGAAGGGTTGACTTAGGGATCAGTTAAAAGAAGAACTCTTAAGAAGTTTCAATGCTCAGCTGACCGTTTTCGTGAGCGTTTCCGATCTATTCGTCCTGAAAAGGGGAAAGATCATTTCCGTCTTTTTTTTTATAAGAATGAGTCACTGTTTAGACAGATGGGTAGAGCTAACAAAGATAAATAAAACTTTCGAATCACTGCGAGATTTGCTACTTCGAGAGCAACTTTTTCAAAGCGTCAGTAAAGATTGGCCACTTTTCTTAAGGAAAGACCATTCGATAGCGTTGACGAAATGTGTCAGATGGCGGATCATACTGTATTGCTCACCCGGGATAAAGGTGTTGCCCGCAAGGAAACATTCGTCCCTTTTCGAGTCTCACGCAGCATTTCGAACTTTCTTGGACAAGGAAACTTTAGAAGAGGAAATCGCGCTTCATTCCAAGGTCCGCACTCTACACGTCTTTTGGGAACAGACAACGACCTTTCCGTGGTCAAGGCCATGTCGGTTCTGGCGATTTCCGTCAGTGCCAATACTCACCACCGGAAAGACCTTTTCCTTTCCGAGGGCGTGGGGAACAACAACCGCGAAGACCCTTGGTCCAGTTCGTGGGCAAGGTCGAAGTTCACAGACTAAGGTAACCAGTTGTCCGCCAACCAAACCATGCGTTGCCACTTTTGTGAGTGCAAAAATTCCCTTTGAAACGGGACTGTCCTTTCAAAGGAAGTGGGGCAAAAACTGGATTTGTTTCCACTACATGTAAAGAAGGCTTGTTTTGGCACCCGATCAGTCCATTGATGGTCTTCTTTTGGGGGATTGTGCCCTTAATGGTTTACAAGGTTCTGTTTTGCGAGATACAGGTTGCCCCCACAGCTGGTGTAAGGAAATGTTTTGTTCACCAGACCAGTATCTTGACAGTGTTCAGAGATGCAGATCGTTTGGTGGAAAAATTGAAACTTTTCCACTTGCAAAAATTTCCGTTGATAACCAAAACTTCCCGGGTCACTAACCGCCTGTGTTTTTGAGAATCCTGTTTGCGATTTTATTTTTGGAAATCTACCCAGGTGTTGCGACAGTAATGGTGGTGCCGGAGGGAAACTTTCGTTCCTTGTCTCATCAGTACAAGATTCAAAAGTTGTAGAGCAGGGAAAACCAACAAAACCGCTCAAGGTTTCAAGACGAATGAACTAAAAGTTATGCCAGATGTTTTGACGACCATGCAGAGAAGCGACGAGACATTGCGACTGTACTGTTCTACTGCAAAGCAGAGTGTCTCTGACAAACCAAGGGGACAAGCCGACGTACATACTGGACTCTGACATCCTCTACAGGCATGTACCTGGACAAGACAACAAACAGATTGTGGTTCCCAAACCACTGAGGGAAACGGTATTACAAACCGGCCCATGATGCATTATTCGCAGGTCATTGTGGTATCAAGCGAACGTTAAAAAGAGTTCTGGATTCATTTTTTTTTTTGGCCAGGGGGTCACAAGATGAAGTCCCAAAAGTATTGTCGCTCTTGTGACATTTGCCAAAAACAACTCAAAAAGGTCGCGTCCCATGTGCACCTTTGCACAAAATGCCCCTAATTTCGGTTCCCTTTCGGAAGGTGGCCCATTGACCTTGTCGGCCCTTTCCCACCATCTTCCTCGGGAAATCGGTATATCCTCATTTTGGGTTTCGACACGGCGACAAGATTTCCCGAACAATTCCCCTAAAGAAAAATCGATACTGTATCTGTCGCTGAGGCACTGCTCTCTATTTTTCCGGAGAGGACTTCCCGGGGAAAATTTCTGTCAGATTGCGGGACACAGTTCCCATTTCAGACCTCATGAAGGAAATATACAGACTGCTGTCGATCTCTTCTGTTTTCAACCACGCCATACCATCCCCAGTTCTATGGAAGGGTTTGAAAGATTAATGGAACATTAAGTCCATGTTGAGAAAAGTCACAAGGCAGGAGCCTCAAGAATGGGATCGTTTTATACCTGCATTGCTTTTTTGCATACAGGAACTGCCGAACGAAACTTTGGGTTTTAGCCTTTGAACTCCTTTTTGGACAACACCACGGGGTCCTTTGGATCTGTTAGTCACACAGTGGACGAACAAGACGGACATACCTGAAGACAAGAACGTTTACCAATACATCTATGACCTGCATAACCGAATAAAAGACGCATTTTGAACTTGCCCCAAAAGTCAGCTGACAGGAAAACGATTTGTACAAGGACTTTGCTGACAGGAAAGCAAAGGCACGTTTATTCAGTGTAGGGACAAGGTACTTGTCCTGGCTGACAGACGAGCACAACAAACTTCGTGTCATGTGGAAAGGTCCCTTTGATGTCATTGAAAAACTTTCTGGAGTAAAAATACAAAGTGAAAATGGCAAATACTGAAAAGGTTTTTCCCTGTAAACATGCTAAAAAAAGTATGTTGAACGTACAAATGTTGCCATTAAAATGAGTCAATTGAATGGATATGTCCAGTGTCTGGAACAGATGTGGCTATTCCCGAAATCATTGGTTCTGATTTTGTACCTGATGTCACATACAGAGACAGAGCAAAGACTGTACAATCAACAAATGTGGGATTGTTAACGTCTACCAGTATAGATTACTGTACCTCTGCCCACTCTTTCTGTCAAGGGAGAAACTTATCGTGATGTCATTGTGTGTGATGATCTGTCTTTGGTTCAGAGGAACAATTGGAAGGTATTTTGAAGGATTTTCCCAGGATGTTCTGACTGATACCCAGGGACAGTGACAGCAATTGAACCCCAATATATTCATTTGAGTACGGAAACCCGGTCCGAGTCAAACCATACCCTCTCCCATTTGCGAAAAAAACAGGTTGTCGAAAGAGAGTTTTCGGGTTTTCATGCTCGGGTTGAAAGTTATTAAAACCCGTCCTCGTCACCATACAGCTCACCAGTTGTATTGGGGACAAACCTGTGGATCGGTGCGGTTTTGCATCGATTACGGGGAAGTTAAAACAAAATCACTGTGTTTGATGCAGAGCCTATCCCCGACATTGCGGACTTCTTTGTCAACTCTCAGAAGGAAATATTTTGTCAAAATAGATTTGACTAAAGGATATTGGCAAATCCCCATGGCTGAAGCAGACATGGAAAAAACGACTTTTCAGACACCTTTTGGACTGTTTCAAAGGACGAAAATGCCATTTGGTTTTTCAAAACGCCCCAGCTTCTTTTGCCAGAAGATGCGTGCACTAAAACTTCATAAGTGTGGAGCAGTCAGTTTTTTTTATGACATTTTGCTTGCTGCAAAGTCATGGAAATGATTTTTCTGGGGAAAATTGAGAGCTGTTTTTTTTTTAAACCCGGGGAAATTTTTGGGTTTAGGCTAAACCCTCCCAAAAATTTTGTGGGTTGGGGTTCCAGACCTTGGTTTTTGGGGGCAAGCATTTCTGTTGGGGGAAAAAGACACCGAGGAAAAGAAAATAGAAAAGATCTTTTTGGGCCCTTTAAGGGGACCCATTTCAAAAAACAGATCAGGGTCACTTTAATTTGGGTTGTTTTTTCCTAATTTCAGAAAGATATGAAACCACACTTTTCGCCTTGACAGCCCCTTTTGGGGTGACTTAACAAAAAGGAACAAAAAACCAAAAAATAACGTCCCGGCCAGATGGTTTCCAGAAAAGCTCTGGGGAAAGTGTTCAAGACACCCTCAATTAATTTTCCCGGGGTTGCTTTTGCCCTCTTTTTTTTAGAGGATTTTGGTTTTGAGAACTGAAGCCAGCCTTCCCAAAGGGGGGGTTTTGGGGGGTTTTTTTACCGTTGCAAAAAAAAGAAAGGATTGTTACAACCCCCCGTCCCAAAATGCAAGTTTTAAAAAAATTTTCCCAAACACCAACAAATACTCAACAAATGAGAGGGGGTGTCTTTTCCATTGTTTGGGCTTTTTGGGGAAAATTTTTCCGGGTTCCTGAATGGAAACAGTTTTTGGTTACAAAACCGTACCACAGGGCCATTGACGTTTTTGCAGGCCTTTCCCAAGGGGCCCAAAAATTGGGAGGTGTTGAGATGGGCTTTGCATTGCAGGAGTTCAAGTTTTACATTGACCATTTTTGGAAAAACCCGAATGTTTTTGGGAGATTTTTTTCCGTTCGTGAAGGGGCACAGTATCGTTCTGCTTGGGAACTGCTGTTTGTTTTTCATTTTGGACAGATTTTTTTTTCTGCTGTTTGTTTTCATTTTGGGAAAAATTTGGGTTTTATATTTTGGCGCGGGTATGTCTGCTAAAGTCAGTCTGAATTGTTTAAATAAATTGTGACTGATCTTTTTCCAAAAGCATATTTTATTGGCATTTGGGGGCCGTTGTGGGGGCTACTTTTTTTAAATGGTCAGAATACTTCATTTGAAAGTGTTTACAAGTGCTTTTTGTTGTGTTTTTTTTAGTCGGTCCATTGTTTAAGAATTTAAAAAAGTGTTTTTTTAAAATTTTGAGGGGAAATTAAATGTATTGTAAAATTTTGCTTTTTAAAAAAAGACTTTTCATTTCCAAATTTTTTCATCCAAATGAGTAAAGAGGAAAATTTTATTTTGGTTTATGATGTTGGGGGAAAAAGATTATTTGACAACCGCAAAAAAAAAACTGTTTCAAATTTTGTATATTAAATGAAATTTGGCAATTGGAAAAAATCAGTATTTATTTTTTTTTTGTGCTATGTAACTTGGATTAGTTTTTGGAGTATGAAATTTTTTTTTTTGTTTAAAAAAAAAAAAAAAAAGGAAAACTGTTTTTTTCCTTTTTTTTCCCAAACAAAGATTTTTTAAATGGAAATTTTTGGGGTCTTATGATGGTTTGAAAAAGGTTTCTTCTATGCATAGATAAAAATTTTTGTGTAAGGAAAAAATTGATGATTGATGGTGAGGTTGTATATGAAATAGGGTATGTTTGTGTTATTAAAAAAAAAAAAATTTTTTGGCGGAAAAATTTTTTTTTTTTTCACCCCGGGAATGGGGGGTGTCATGTGTTTTACCTCACATTGGCACATGTGACGTTCCGTCGCGTACCCCTTATTTGTTTAAAAAGCATTTTTTCCAAAGGAAAGGGAGAGAGGGAAAAAGGTAAAAAAAAAGAAATTTTGAATGGCCCCGACCAGTTTGGGTTTGGTGTCCCCCTGGTTTTGGTATTGGGGGGTTTGGGGGGATCATTGGGTTGAATGGGACGGATTTTCCCATTGGTCCCGCAACCATGGGGTTCGAATTTGAAAATTTGACGAGAAATCTCTGAAAGTTTTTACTTTAAAAAGACGCAGGGGGGGAAAAATAAGGGAATAGGAAAAAGGAATGGCTTGGGGCACTGCCGGAAAAATTGTTTTTTAAGAACGAGTTTTCCCCCTTCAAATTTACCATTACCAGGTGAGGGAATTTTACAGATGGGGGAAAAAAGGAGAGAGTTTAAAAAAAGGGAAAAAGGGGAAAAGAATTTAAACTTTTTTCAGATTTTTTTAAATAGATTACTTTCTGGGCTTCTTTTGTTGGTTAAACAGGGCCCCTTTCCCATGCCTTGGGGGCAAAACCCCGTTAAAGGGAGTGGGCCCAAAAATTTGGGCTACATGCTTGGGGGGCAGCACCTAAAAAGTTCCTCCAGGGGTTGGAGGGAATTTAGCTGAAGAGGGGGCAACGAAATGGGGACCAGTTGTGAAAAAAAGAAAGCATTTGTTTATTTTTTGACCCCTAATTTTTATTTTTTAATTGTTTCCCCCGGGTGAATCGGTTTTATTTCTACTTTATTTTAAGGCCCCAATCTTTTTGATTTGGTCTTTGAAAATATAAAAAAATTGTTTCTCCAGTGAGGGGGGAAAAAAAACCGGTTTAAAAGGTATATTTGTTGAAAAGTATTAAAGTAATTTAAAAGGTGAAAAATTTTTTCCCAACAAATGGGATCTTTTTGGAAAGGAAATTTTAAACCCCCAAAAAAAAGGGGTGGAGGAATGAAAAATAATTCCCTTTAAGACAAAACCGTTTTAATAAAAAATTTTAAAATTGAAAAAAATTTTTTAGTAAATTTTTTCCCCCAGAGGAGGGGGAAAAGGGAAAAAAAAAGGGGTTATTTTTGCGCCCCCTGGTTAAATTTGGGAAAAAGATTTTTTTTGTTTCACGGAGGAAAAACTTAGCGAGTGTTTTTTCCCCTTTTCCCTTTTTCACAGTTTTGACATTTACAAGTTTTTTTTTTGGGCCCTGTTTTACTTTAACAAGGATTATTTTTTATTTAGGCCAAGGGGGAAAAGGGCCCTTTTTTTAGGAACAGGTTTTCAAGGTAAAAAACGGATTTTTCTTGGGAGGCATGAAACAACAGCACACACCCAAACTTCGTTTTTCCCCCTCATTTTTCCGGGAAACCCTTCCCGTTTTAAATGGGGAGCCACCCCTGGCCCCAATTTCTTAATTCCCCCTCCGGTTTTTTCCAAACAAAGCAAACAAAAACCCTTTTCCCGCCCCGATTTTTTTTGCCATTGGCCCCTTGGGCCCCAAGGGCCCCAAACCACGGGGACAGTCAAAATTCAGTAGTACTGGATCCAAAACCCGCCCCTTTTATTCCCCTCCCTCCCACAGCCACAGCCCGATTTTAAAACCCCCCACCCGCCTTGGCACCCACAAACCCCAGGGAGCAGTCGGGCGTTTAAAATCGTTTAGGGGGAACTTTAAACCCAAAAAGGGGCACTGCAGGTTGGCCCTTTATTTTGATGTCGTTCAGTTTTTGCCTTGGGTCTGATCCCAAAATACACAGGGCCAAACCCCCTACTAAGCCCCCTTTTGCCGAAATGTTTCTTAATAACAATCCCGGGGTGGTGGGGCTATCCCCTTTGGATGGGGATTTTCCCCTCCGTCCCAGACAGTCCCCATATTTGTTCGATTTTTTTGGTTAAAAAAAATCAAAACCCAAAGCCCAAAAGGTTTAGAAAGGGAGTCAGAAAATAAATTCACCAAGGAGCCCGGGTTTTTAAAGGCCTTTGAATTTTAAAATAAAACTTTTTTAAATGGTGATTTGATGTGAATTTAGGAAGAAAGAAGATGATTTTACGAAAAAATTCATTCTGGGTTTTTTTTGGAAAAGGACCGCGTTTTTAAAATTCTTTTTTAAATATCCCGGGGGTCACCAGGGGGATTTGGTTTCTTGCAGTGTTTTGGGCCCGAATTCATTCCCTGAAAGAGATGGGAAAATCGAATGTGTTTGGGCCCGTTCCCTCACTGACCCCAAGGGAAAAATCAACCCCACAATAAATGGGGGGCGAAAGACAATCAAAAACCCCCAAAACCCCCAGGCCCAGGAGTCTTTGACAATTTACCCGAAACGTCACGTTGGGGTGGTTTCAAAACACACACACCAATTTGTGGTCAGTTTTACACCGCGTCCCCAGTTTTTGGAAAAAATTCCGCGTTCATCGTATATTCAGGCCCCGGGATACTATGGGCCCGGGCCCAAAAAAAATTAAAATAAAAAAAAAAAACAAAAAAATTTCGTTGTGCCATTAAAAAGGGCAGTAACAAATTTCCTTTTTCCCCAACTGTTGGTTCCCTTTGGAACCCTTTACCACAATTTTTAAAAAAAAACCTTTGGGGGCAGGGTTTAACATCTTTCCCGAAAAAAAGTTTTGGTTTCCCCAACTCTTT
>JAMYXO010008818.1:0-10424 GCA_033310375.1 Conus canariensis
CTCTCTCTCTCTCTCTCTCTCTCTCTTCTCTCTCTCTCTCTCTCTCTCTCTCTCTCTCTCTTAAGTGTTGTGTACCTTTGACAGCATGATGAGTGTGTGAACTGTTTTCAACATATCTCTATACGTTCTTTGTCATCAAACCCAATAGTAGGTAAACTTGATAAACAAGCAATCGACTCAAATAAGTATTACCCCATCCCTTAAACTACGTTTGAAATATATAAGTCCAGAGATAAACGAGTGAATATACGAACGAATGAAAATGAATGAACCAAGGAATAAATAAACATACGAATGAAAGAACGAATGAACGAACGAATGAAAGAAGAAATGGACTAACGAATGAATGAATCAATCAACGAATGAATGAAATGAATTGCAGGGGAAAAAACCCACGAGAGAGAGAGAGAAGAGAGAGAGAGGAGAGGAGAGTGAGAGAGAGAGAGAGAGAGATGGAAAACACAGGAAGGAAGACCACACGCATATAATCGTCATTTTTGTCTTTCAGAACAGGCTGGTCGCTCACGCACTCACGCACTGGCTCACGCACTTACGCGGTTATCTAAATTTAAGCTGAGACCATGATGGGTCCTTAGTAATGATGTCTGTCTTGACTGTGCGCCAACGGAAATCCATCGCCATGACGTGGAAAATTGGAGATAGGCCGACGTCACAAGATGAGACAAAACACTATCGTGGATACAGGCATGCAAAAACAGAGCACGGGACGTCAAAACGAAGCTGGAATTAAACAGACAGCTTTGGGCCTGGGATCGGAGATGAGAACAGTAGAAAGTGCGAGTGGCACAAGCAGACACAGTGGAGGTTCAGCCTCATACACAATCCAACATGACCTTACTAAAACACAGGTTGCAGGGAGTACTAAAGCTAATGGTAATGTGTGGTACAAGTCCAGTAGTTGTCACGGAAAAGTCTGAAAAAGAGGTACGGGGATGGGGTAGGCTTACAATCCAACACCCACGACATAAGATATAAAGCCACATGCGTAAACAGTGGGAAGGCTGCTGATGTCTTGAACAACTGTCTCAGACCTGTAATGTTTGTACATATGCATGTTCTATCAGTGCATAGGTGTTCGCATTCGTCCTTAAACAGAACATATAACAAATCTTATTTTTCAAAACATCTCACATCTGGAAAATAAAAAAGTCCACTGAAATAACGTAACTAGAAATCGTCATTCACGGCATTGTCACGCTACATCAAAATCATCATTACACATCCAATAACCATAAAATGATGTCGTTGAGTCCTTCGTCTTCTACTTTTTCTTCTGTAGTCGACTTTTTGTTTTGGTTTCGTCAGATCTTCAGTCCTGTCACCACGATGAAACTGACAGTCTTCTCAAGGTCTTGATGGCTACCCCAAAACCGCATCTGTAGTCCTGCTCCCTATGGCCAAGTTTGGCCTCGTGTACACAGGGGTATGGTTTGTTCCTTGAGGTGTCTTTCCCTGGGACTAAGAGCTTACAGTGCCGCTCTTGATCATATGATGTCATAGGACATAATGGAGTATTTCAGTGGAGATAATCGTGCCACCTGTTATCCCGCCCCATTCTGCAAGGAACATCACCATTTTGTCAGGACTGCTTATTCGACCAAGCAAACCTGACATATATTGCAACTAACCTTCATAACTGGGGGCATCCCCCTATCCACCACCAGGAACCCACCTGATTGGGGAAGGTCTCCCCTGCTCCGGGTGTTTTGAGTCCAAAGAGCTGTAACCAATAAAACATTTGTAACACTGAAGAAACACGCCGTGGAGCCACAATCACATGTTCGCAGTTTGGCTAAATAATCGCCAAAGACTTTTGCACAATGTTGCATACTACAGAAAGCAAGTACCTAAAGAATTGACTTTGAAGCATCACACATGCAGTCGACCTAATGTTCATAGAAATCGAGAAGAGCACACACATTAATTAAACATAAACATCCGGAGACACAGCAATGGATTTGTCATGTGCCCCCCCCCCCCCCGAAAAAAAAAAAAAAAAAAAAAAAAAGGTCCCTCTTTGTGCAGACCCGCTCTGCAGATACTTGATATGTTTTTAGGAGAACTTTAACAAAAGTGATTGAAAATTCACCTTTACAGGATGCTTGCTCCTCTGTGTTCAATTGTTGTTGTTGTTGTTTTTTAATATTGATTTATACTCTTGGGGGAAAAAAAGAGACCACACGTCACTCTGGCAAGGAGCAGCAGACTCGCTAGGAGGAGAAGGAGAGAGAGAGAGAGAGAGAGAGAGAGAGAGAGAGAGAGAGAGAGAGAGAGAGAAAGAGAGAGAGAGAGAGAGAGAGAGAGGGTGAAGAAGTATGACGTAAAGAGAAAGTTGAACTCTAAACTATCTACCATTGATTCTAGGGGCCAGCAGCCTATTTGTTGGGGGTATCACTTCGACCGGGCCCCTCACAGCCCTTGAGATGCTTCAGGAGCTAATGGCTTTGGATTGTCAGTACAGACAAAATTTACGGTCATTAGGAACTTTCTTGATGGCAAAGAATGCCTGCTGTCGAGAGAAGTACAGCGTGAATAGAAGAGATAATTTATTTTATAACCGGGGAGACATATAAAATTGTATTCTAGTCTCTGGTATTGAAAGAAAGGAGTCAATTGAAATATTGCGTTTGGGGTGCATGATTGTCTCTGTGCGCTTGTGAGTGTGTGCATGGGGACCATCATGTGACAGTCATGACCCAGACGTTTGTCTTTTTCATTGCCTTCGTTTTTCTTTCTATATGACTATGTGATGACATATTGTGAATATGTTATTTGATTGGTTTTGGTTTTCTGTCATGAAGATATCCGTTTGCTCCCTTTTTTAGATTTGCTGGTCTGCAATAGAATCCTGATGGTGTGAGCTGTACTCAGCTACCTAGGTTGGTTGGTTTTGCTTATTATTTTGGGTTGTTTACACCTTATTGTTTTTTGTTTTTTTTTCTTTTTTTTTCTGTGCCTCCTCAGTGGCATTGCACCAACGCCACTCGTTCCGAGCCCCCGTCCACTGCTGCAGCCCGTCCCATCGCAGCCCTGACAACCGGCAATCCATAGGGAACAGTCAATGTCAAGCCATCAGGAACCAACCTACCAAAGGAGACACTGCACTACCGCCGTGCCACTTTGTTGGTACTCAGTGATGCCTTTTTTGATCCACCATACGCAGGACACTGATAAAATTACCTTAGAAATATAGGTGTAGGGGCACCTTCTGTAATCTTCGTGCACTTGATTAACAAATCAAACAGTCTAAGAGAAAGATTATCATCTTGTACTGCAAAACGTGCAGTTTGAAAGAATCAGGTCGGTACACTTTACATCATCGGGTCTCCTTGCATTTTTCTTAATTCAGCATCTATCTTGAACGCCATTCAACTGGTTAATTCAGTTACAAGCCTGAGATGACCACTAGAAAAAAATGATTCATACATATGAAGCAAAGGTACAAAGAGTAGTTTCTGCTGGATGCCTTCACAAGGTGATTTGTACAGCGAGGAATTAGCAGACGTAAAAGAAAGATCCAGAGGAGATTGTATGCCTCAAACTACAAAACCTGCACGTCATTGAATTATGTCTGTACAAACTCAATATGCTTTAAAACAAACAAACAAAACCAAAATGTGGCGATTGACACGTAGTGAACAAATTCTAACAAGTCATATTTTTCTGAAAGTAGAAGAATATTTCATACTATCAAGCAGAATCTTAGAAAAGCTCGATAGGATATACTGCTGTCTTCAAGGCAAAAGACGTCACTAATTCTCTTGTATTTGAAGCTGCTGAGTCATATCTATTCAATCATTTTTGTAATAATCACTTTTCGCGGAAAGCACTTCATTTCAATCACACACCACCCACCCACCCCACACACACACACACCACACACACACACACACACACACACACACACACACACAAGCTGGCACGCGGGGACACACACACACACACACACACACACACACACACACACACACACACACACACACACACACCACACACACACGCACCACACACACACTCTCCTCTCTCTCCTCTCTCCTCTCTCACCACTCACCCACACCTCACTCACACACACACACACACAACACACACACAAACCCCACACACACACACACACACACACACACAAACACACACACACACACACACACACACACACAACACCACACAACACACACACACACACAAACACACACACACACACCAACACACACACACACACACACACACACACACACATACACAGACACCGGCGCGCGCGTGCGCACGCACTCACTCACGTATGCACGCAACACGCAGGCATGAACACATGCACATACGCACGCACGCACCCACACACTCATACAGGCATGCGAGCGCCTCTATGTGTGTGGGTGGATGGGTGGGTGGGTGGGTGTGGGTGTGGATGCACGTGCGCGAGCGCATGTCGTTTCTGTGTGTGTGTGTGTGGTGTGTGTGTGTGTGTTGCGCGCGCGGCGCGCGCTCGCGCGCGTGCGTGCGTGCGTGCGTGCGTGGTGGTGTGTGTGTGTGTGTGTGTGTGTGTGTGTGTGTGATGTGTGTGAGTGGGATGTGGGTGGTGAGGGTAGGGGAGAGATGTGTGTGTGATAGCACAGGAATGATGGGACGTGTGTGTGTGTGTGTGTGTGTGTGTGTGTGTGTGTGTGTGTGTGTGTGTGTGTGTGTGTGTCTGTCGCTGCGCTGTGTGCTGTTGTTGTGTGTGTGTGTGTTGTGTGTGTGGTGGTGTGGTGTGTGTGGGTGGGTGTGTGATTGAGATGAAGGCGACGAAATGACAAAAGATGAAAAAACTAGAGCAAAAAGAGAAGTAGAGAAAGAGAGAGAGAGAGAAGAGAGAAAGAGGAGAGAGGAGGGGAGAGAGAGAGATGTCGTGTACAATATTGTTTATATGATCGCGGACTGGTTGTGTGTGTGTGGTCTGTGTGTGTGTGTGTGTGTGTGTGTGTGTGTGTGTGTGTATGTGTGTGTGTTGTGTGTCTGTCTGTCTGTCTGTATGTGTCTGTGTGTGTCTGTGTTTGTCTGTGTGTGCATGTGAGAGAGGGAGAGAGAGAGAGCGAGAGACAGACAACAGACAGAAGAGAAACAGACAGACAAAAGACAGACAGAGACAAAGAGAGAGAGAGAGAAAGAAAGAGGGAGGGATGGGGAAGGGAGGTGTCTGTACATATTTTTTCTTGCGTATGGTTGTATGTACGTAAGTGCGTCAATCTTTCTTCGTGTGTGTGTGTGTGTGTGTGTGTGTGTGTGTGTTGTGTGTGTGTGTGTGTGTGTGTGTGTGTGTGTGTATGAAAGCAGGTATAGGTGCCTGGTTGGAAAGAAGGAGGGCATCTGTATGAAGTCAAACTTGTCAATTATCAGGGTACAACTCACGGACGAGCTATTTCTCTCAAACCGCGTTGTATAATGCAATTAAACATCTTTTACATCGTACTGTAAAACAGTAGTCATATTTGAATCCGTCTCGTGACAAATTTTAGTTCAGCATAATAAGCGCCCCTTTATGAAACTTTTGTTATTATGTCTGGAAGCACTGGGAACATAGACAAGCTAGGGATATAAGTATGGGGTGAAACACAAGTGATGTCAGAGTGAAACTGGTTGTTAGTTTATGAGTATGGACGAAAATGCAACAGTACTCAATAGTTCCACTGCGTACACTCATTTACAAACTGTGGCCCTGAACACTTCATTTCCCGATGGATGTAAAACAATCGTATTTGATGACATGGATTACTTACCCTGGGACAATGCTGATACTATTGTAAGTGCAGACGTAGAAGCATTTACACACAGAATGAAAGACACCATGTGTACTATGTTCTGATGTGGTGGAAAGTCATCAGCATGCGGTGTTCATAACAGTTCAAGATCGTGCAACCTGTCTTTTGCTTGCTGGTGATGACTGTACATAATTATGATGAGGGTTACATGTGAGCAAGCTTAACGCATCACACAAG
Source organism: Conus canariensis (assembly GCA_033310375.1). Lineage (NCBI taxonomy): Eukaryota > Metazoa > Mollusca > Gastropoda > Neogastropoda > Conidae > Conus > Conus canariensis. The sequence continues at coordinate 5,991 of JAMYXO010008818.1, forward strand.
AAAAGTATGGTTACTTGATTACGTTTATAGCCAACAATCGTTTAATTGGTCTGCTTGGTTCTGTTTACGTTTCCAAGTTCTGACTGCCATAATAGCCAGTGAAAGATGTTACTGCGTCCTCAGACCACTCAAATTCCAATCTTTGATGCGCAATAGAACAATGATGGCAATCATCATTGTCGTCTATGTGATCGTGATAGGCCTGTACTTCATAGCAGCCATGCGATATCATATCGGCTCATTTACAATCCCCACTCAGGTTTGACAGAAAGGGCTCTCGTTATCGAAAATCTATATCTAAAACACAAAGAGATGGTAGATTATGTAGATGGTTTATTTTTCGGTGTTGGTATACCCGGAAGCGTGATGATAGTGACATTAGCAGCAACGACAACTACTATAATTAAACTCCGTCAAATTGTGACATGGCGTGCTGAAACATCCTCCTCCATCTCTGCCCGTGAAGTGGCCCTCACCAAGATGCTGGTCGGTACTTCCATCCTGTTTATGATTTGTACCTCTCCATTCGCTGTGTCTCGAATATGTTGGCTGTTTCTGCCAGAAATAAACGCCGGACGACGGAACCAGAATCTGTACCTGACTTCCATTTGGATCAATGAATTGTTGACTTTTATTAACGCTAGCTTTAACATTTTTGTATATTACACTATGGGATCTCGTTTTAGGGCAACCTTGACGTCCCTTTTAAGAAGAAAGGAACACCAGAAAAAGTGAGCCCAAGGCATACAGATCAAGTGCAGTTAGTACATTTGAAGAAACTGTGAGAAAATAAATAGCATATTCTTATTAAATGTAATCACACTGCTGAATAACTATGGCGTGCCCACTGTCGGGATTGTTTAGGATTGTTTGTTTGTTTGTTTTTGTTTTATCCTATGATGCCCGAACCATGAAGACTAATTATTTCCAGGGAGAGGGGGGAGGGGGTTCATTACGGTACCGGTTCGCAAAGATATTTTGTATGCTGGATCATGACCGCTTTACGTCTGGTGTAGTCGACTCTTTTTTTATCCACAAGTACGTTTTGAAAAACATCTTACATATGAATTAACAAGTACTGCAGATCAAATACTTCTCAAGCCTATTAAACTCAAGGATACCGTTACTATACGATAGATATGAGCTTGGTCTAGAAATCTGAACTGAATTTGGATTTCACAACAAATACTATGTCTTCATCAAATAGAATATTGGAGATGGGGGACAACATTTATCCCACGTTCTGTAATGCAAATTGCTACTTGAGTTTGGATTTTGATCTTCCATTTACTTCGAATCTTTGCTAATGTCATAAACGTCAGTGGATTGCTGCGAATTGACAGGATAAGTCCTTTGAAGCATGTGGTGCCGATTTTCAATTCCGAAACGATCATCAGTCAGTCTCGATCTGCTTCTAAGCTGTCGTAATTATTTTTTGTTCTCTCCGTATTTTGCAAAACAAGGTTTGTAGCATACAGCTGAGCATCACCAGGGAGCATAGGTAGTGTTGAGCAGGGGGTATTGTGGGTATGCAGAAGAAAATGTACTCTCCTCTTCGTGGTCTACACGTTGTCAGTTCATGGGAACCATCAGAAGAGAGTCTGCAGACAGCTTGGTCTTGCAGCATGTTGACACGAGACACACTCCAAGTGCTTCATGGACTGGATTATACGTCAAAAAGTAACGCTTTAGAGAGCACTCAGCGACTGAATTGATTTGCTTCTTCATCAACAAGGTACAAGGACCAATTCGTCCACACAGGTTTGAAACACATGGAAGCACTAGTAAAAGAATTGATTGCATACAAATTCACTCTGAGTCTCAGTTTTCTTCAAGTTCGGGTTGTGGGCGTGCTGTTCATTTTCACATGCATGTATATCATGGATGGAAAACGATGACAAACAATTTAATTTGTACACCAGTTTCAGGAGGGCTTCATTATTCTGGGTCAAAGATAAAGTCATATGAAATGAAAGTAACACAGACTCAAAGGATGAATCGGGATGCTGTATCCCCGACTTACATCATCAACATCATAGTGGTCGTCTTTATGTCATCGTAAGAACCATCATTATCATTTTTGCTGTGGTCATTATTCTCTTCACATCGGACACATAGTATGACAAAACTCAAATATATACTATATGATTATGCCGCCAACAACAGTAACACCCTAAAGGCACAAAGTAGAAAAGGGAAAAAATATAGTAATGCAACACCATGAAATATCATTGGAAGTATCCTAACATGTTTATCGACTGACATAGAGCAGGATTAAAGTCGACAAAAAAAAGCAAACAAAAAAAAACCAGCATGAGGTATGACAATAAAAAATCAGGTACAGGATAGCAAATCAGCAAAAAACGTTGGTTGCGCCTGAAATTGGTCCAACGATAAACGGGACAAAGTCCATCTGAGCGGGCGACTGTTTCTAGTCTTGGATGCTTGCAAAAAAGTTAAAGATTTACAATCTGTTTGCCAAATAAATTTCCTGTGATCAATTGGAAGGACCATATTCATTTTATGCGCGAATGTCTAGCTATTGATTAAAAACTACATCATCGTAAAACGATAAAAGGGACGTATTGGAGCCCGAAGACGAAGTTTCCCATAGGCCCAACGATCCCCCACAGCGACCTTTTTTCCCGAACGGTGGCTTTTCTTAAATGGGTCACACAAAACACGATTTGAGCGACTGTCTTTTGCAGAATCACAAACTGACAAAAGGGACATGGAACGAAAAGCAAAGCCAGAAAATGCGAAAGAGGGGTTTTTAAGTGTGATGACAGCGAAAATCGGATCAGCGCGGTTGAAGAACAATGTCCCGAAAATTCTTTGGAACAACAACTTCTTTCACAACTAGTTCACAGTGAGGGACTGCAGGGGGAAAATCTACCCAAATCTAAACATTTTAAAAGTACTATACCCCCCAAACATGAACAAACGAATCACAAGACAAACGTGACGCTTTCGACCTCTTGGTCTTCTTCACGAAGAAAACAACATCAGGACAACGAAAATAAAAGAGCAATCTGCTTCAGTGAACACAGGAGAACCCCAGGTAGGTAAAGGCACGACACGCCAGGGACAAAACAGACAAACAAGCTGACACAGACCCGACAATGTGATGCCTAAATTCAGTGAGGGGAAAAGGTCAAGGGTGCATTTTACATAGATATGACAGAGGGGATTCACTTCACACATGACCATGCGTTTTTCCTCCCTCACCCGGGTAAGGGGATTAAAAAATTAACTCTTTGTATTAAAGTCCGAATTCTAGGGGCAAATCTGAAAAAAAAAAGAAGTAAACATCAGACTGCTTTAAATTGTATAGGTGCACATGCAAACACTCAACCACATGGGAGCTCATTCCCAATAAAAATCTCTTTTTTCAGAGAAACAGGCAATCCCCCTTCCCCCCCAAAATTTGTGTGTGTGTTTAAAAAAACACCTTTTTCCCCTAAAAAGGGGTGCATCTCTTCCGCTTGCAGGATTAAATGGGCGTTCAACAGATTATGGGTTTTTTCCGAAATATATTGTTTTTCTTCATTCATGAATGTAACACAGAAAATGACATGGGTTTTCTTTATATACCCCCCCCACCCCACCCCATCACCCCCTCTCTCTCTCTCCCCCCCTCCCCTCTCTCTCTCCCCTCTCTCTCCTCTCCCCCCCCCCCCCCCCAAGTGATTCAAATTAAAATTTCGCTGAAGAAAGTTCGAGTCTGAAATATACTTACTTCGACTGTAAAAGCCGTTCATCAAGGTGAACGTGGTACTCTCCTACCAGGGAACTTTTAAAGTACACAGAAAGATGGGGTTTTTTTTTTTCTCATAGGGGGTGGAAAAAAATTCATGATGAACGTTCATGTCAGTATAAAAAACGTGCAGATCCATGAAGGTGAATGATTAAATGCACATAATGCTTTTTGTTTGTATGGAGAAAAAGCAGTCTCGAACATTACAGCCAAAAGACTGGACTGATGGAGAGGAAGGCACACTTTCCCAAAATTATTTAAACGTATGAAACAGAACAAAATGTTTAAAGCGAATAATAAAGGGGAAAAAATTCTCCTTCGGGGGGCCTTTCAACGACATTGTCCCTTTGCCGCTCATTTCCCGTCCCCTGACAGCCACATCCTGGGTGGTCCCGGGCAGCCCTGGCACCAGCGATCCACGGAACATCAATTTTTAAGTCCCATAGACCACCCAAAGATCGCCACTGCAGTCAGTAGGTGGTGTTTAGTGGGGCCCGTTCGACTATGTGAGCAGCACACCATCTACTAACCCTTCTGTGGACTGCAGTGAATCAATCGGGGCCACGGGGAAGCATCTCTATCTGAAGCTTCATCTTTTACTGCTTTTCCCTTTTTGTTCACAGTACCATTCAGACTCTTGATGCCATGAATTCGAAAGCAGCAGTCCAAAAAAAAAA
>JAMYXO010008819.1:0-10421 GCA_033310375.1 Conus canariensis
TTTTTTTTAAGTATCTTCCTTTTAGCATTTCATGTCTAAGTTTAACATATGCCCTCCCTTTTTGAATTAAGGGAGTTTTTAAAAAGCCCACAGCTGGCTTGGTGTGCAAAGTTCAGGAAAACGGTAAAGAAAACATTTCCAACGTACCAACGAATATAAAAGGGTTTTTTCTGCTATTCCCCAAACCGTGGGTTTTTTACAAAGAAAGCGGCTTTTTAAATTTACCAATTTTAATTTAAAAGACACAAAATTTTTTTTACATAGAAAGGAAATTTAAAATTTCCCAACAAAAAAGGGAAAAAAAAAACCACAAACCAGACACAAGACTTTTTGTAAAATTATCCCTTGTTCACAAAAAAACTCAAACGTTCGTTTGTGAAAAAAATACAGAACCAAAAACCCAAAAGGGTCAATGAATCGTAAAATGTTTCTATTGAAAAAAGGGTATGTAAACCAACACTCACGGAAGATAAAAAGTTGTTACAAAAAAAAATTTTCGCTAATACATCAAAAATAAAAAGCTTTTAAAAACACATTTTGAAAAAGTAAACCGAAATTCGTAAAACACGAAAGGGTTTCCTAGGAATTTGATAAAGAAAAAAAAATAGTAAAACATACAAAACTTCTTTGTGCAACAAGCAGGTTTTCGTACTAAACTGCTACCCAACACCTAAAGCTTCAGGGACACGCCACTAGACTAAACACAACTTGTAAACATCGCAGAATGTTTGAGATTTTCCAAAATAATGTCTACCCAATGCATTTAGCCCCTTGCAAAAACAAAACAAAAAAAAAAAAAAGAAAAACAAAAAAACAAACCGTCGAAAACTTTTAAGATCCCCAATTAAAAGCAATGAGAATAAATAAATAAAACGAATATTGTTGAGTTAATACCATTTGGACTGGGGGGTGTATGCAAAAGTGTCGTGCTGCTTGTTTTTTTATGCACACACACGCACGCACGCACGCACGCAACACACACACACACAGAATCAAGAGTGGCATGTAAATCACCTTTTTCAACAGGGGCACAATACATGCTTTCCGCTTTTTAAAAAAAACCCCCAAAAAATTTCAAATATTGTTGGGAAAAAAAAAATGGGAGAGACAGCAACGACAGCGACCACAAAACAAGTAGTGGGAGTGAGGGAAGAGAAGGGGGGTGGGTTGTGTGGGTGTGGTGTGGTGTGTGGTGTGTGTGGTGTGCGCAAGCACGTGTGGTGTGTGTGTGGTTGTGGTGTGTGGTGTGGGGAGAGAGAGAGAGGAGAGAGAGAGAGAGAGAAGAGAAGCGATTACAAGGAAAGCTCTTTTAACTGACCAAATGAATCAACTTGACCCTGTACAATGTATCACCTAAACAGACACCTTTCGCTTTGGCTAAATTTTCTGCAAACGCGTCTCTTCTTTTTTCTGCCGAACAAGGCCAGGGGTTTTTTGTATGTATCCAGCGAGAGAATCTGTTTCCCGTTTTGACGAGGGGAGCTGCAGCGGAAAGCATGTAGCAGCAGCAGCACAGCAGCAGAGCAGCAGCAGCAATTTGCAGCAGAAAAAAACAACAAAAACAACAGACCTGCTCCCCAACCCTTACACCCCAAATGGGGAGTATTTACCAAAAGGGAAAATGGAAAACTTCTTGAGTTTGTTTCCCTGGGTTTTAAATTGACGCTCATTTGGGAAAAGGTTGACACACAAAATTTTAGATGCTTGCGGGAAGAGAGGGGTGGGGGGGGCGGATGGAGGGGCGGAGCCAAATTGGATAGCCACGACATGTATTTTGTTTGTACGAAGGGGGGAACAGCAGCTGACCGGAAATAAACTGAGACAAAAGGTTGTTCGACTTCCCCCTTTGATTTTTTATCCCCGGTTTTTTTGTATTAACGCATACATATTCAGGCTTCGCCCAAATTTTGTCAAATCATCACCCTGGTAAAAACAGCCACCGGGGGTTCGCCCGTTGATGAGCGAATTCGTACTCACTTTTTGTGGGTCTGGACATTGAAACATGAAGCGAATCCTTTAAACTTCTAACATGAAACACGTTTCTTCGGTTGGACATTTTTTTAAATCATTTTCAAAATTCCCCGACACCCGATAGTGTTTTAGGTTCACATGTCGAAATGTAATATATCCATCTGGATCAAATAAAACCCTACAATTTTTTTAATTTTCATTTCATTTTTCTTTAAAGAAAGCATTTTTAATTAAAAAAAGTGTGAATGACGACTTGTATTGTTTTTAACGTGGTGACCCCCCGATGTCCCCCTTTTGGGTCCCCCGGGCTAAAGCAAATTATCTTATTTATTTTAACTTTTTCAAGACAGTTCATACAGTACAAGGTAATGGAAAATAAAAAAAGCACATGGTAGAAATGAAAATAAACAGACATATAAAAGACATAAAATCCCAATTTACATTTTGAAGAAAAAAAGGTGGACCACCTCTGAGGGGGGGAAAAAAGAGAGAGAGAGCAAAAAGAAAAGGGGCATATGATACCCGAGTGTAATACACAAAGAGGAGGGAGAAGAGAGAGAGAGAGAGAGAGAGAGAGAGAGAAATTGAGGCAACCCAGTTATTAAAGAAAGTTTACATATTTTGGTTTTATAGGCCCATACAATTCCCAATGGGGCTTTTTTTGGGCGACATAACATTTACAGGGAGCTAATTTAATCGCAAAGTCAGAATCTTTCAAAAACCAGTCTGGGTCTCAAAATCGGATATATGGGAGCCCTGGAAGAAAAGCGTATATAAAAATTTTTTTTCGAGCAATACATCTTAAATTTTTATATTTTTTTTTTCTTACGAAAATTTACCGTAGCCCGGGTGATTTTTTTTCTTTTCCCACACTGAAATAGACAAGCTTAGCAAATAATCAAGAAAAAAAAATGCAAAAACCCATATGTATATTTTTATCAAATCCACTATGGCTTATAAATTCAGTTATGGGTTTAAAAACTTGTTCTACACCAGACCAGGCCTTCTTTGTCCTTTTTTTTTTTTTGGCCACATTGTTAACCCTGGCCCTGTCGTTCTTCAAAATAAAAAGAATGCGGTTTTCCCTGCAAAAAGATTCTGATGTCTTCATTTTCCCCCTGGGGACAAACCCTTTGACCATTGACTATTTCACTATTGTCTTGTAGAAAACCCCCCTTTTTCTGAGCGTGTCTCCTCAGTGTCATCTTGCTTTTCCCTGGGGCAATGGGTTGAATCTCTATTAAAGACGTGGGCCAATCTTTTACACACTTTCCGCACACTGTAGGGGGCCCCAAGGCACGGCAACAGAGCTTGAGCCGGCTGATTCTGTCTTTCTGATTCTGGGGGACGGGTCTTTGTGTCACCCAGTGTTAAACCCCCCAAAACCTTCTTTTACTTGTGACTGTGTCCCAAAGAAAACTCAAGGTAATATTGAAACTCCCCAAGCAGAAATTTTTCCTCTAGGGTCTTTTAAACATTTTCTGACTTTGGGGATATACCTTTGAGCACTTAAATTTTTTTTGCTGAGCAACTCCGTTTGGACCACTGGCTTTAAGTGTTCCCCATCAACTGAGCTGCTGATGTACTTTAAAAAAAAAAGCACCAAAAACAAACAAGTCAGTCAGGGAAAAAAAAAAAACTAAAAAAAAACACGTATAAAAACACCACTTCGGCAAAAAAATTTCTCAATGATTAAGTCTATGCACCAAAAAGGTTTAGTTTACCTAAAATTAATATAAAAAAAAAAAACAAATGCCCATTGTTTTTTTCTGTATTAGGCATCAAGCTCGTCTTTGTATCCACACTTTGAGAAATTGTTGCAAAAGGGGGCAAAAACTAAAGAGGAAGGAGTGCAGACTCCCGGGTTAGTGACTGGCATGGGGTCACAGTCCGGGCGCCGGGCCTCACGGCAAGCATACCTGCAGACTGCCCATTACAGGGAGTGAATGGCTGGGAAACAACACAGGTGATTACACAGTTGGAAAAAAGAAGGAGGAAGTCTTTGTAAAGCGGATGATTTATCCCGGGTACCTGACTTGGAACTTCATCTAGACAGCATTTTAATTACAGTCATTGTAAACCTTTTTATCACCCAATAACGCTTGGAAACCACCCAGGAAAGCGGAATTGAAATTACAGCCATACACAGAAATTTTCCTGTAAAGACACAAAACCGACGGATGAATGAGAGCTGAACTGACAAAAATTTACAACAGGCTACAGTACACAACAAAAAAATGTATCTGAGAAACATAAAAAAGTTGGGGATTTTTTGCTCCCATAAGAAAACCCACAAGAGTAAATTTTTTTTCAAACGGCACACCTTTTAAACTTTAATAAAGTCAGACAAAAACATAGACGAACAATCAATAGGGGGGAAAAAACAAGCGCAAAAGGCCCAAAAACCCGAACTTCTTCATAGTAAGACTTGGCAAAGTTTGGGGCTTAAGGAGGGGGGGGGGGGGGGGTAATTTGAAGATGGAGAAACTGGGAACATGAAATTAAGAAAAAAGTTAAAAGATAGAAAACTCTTCACTACTGCATAAGGGGAACCCCTCGCAATCTCTTTTGAAGGCAGATAATTTGTATGCCTGCCCAAGGGCCTTTCGTCCGCTGGGGCGGACCATAGGGAGACACGGCTTTTTGTCTGCCCCCTGGGGTCAAATAGAGACACACCACGTCCCCTAAAACTGTGGTGTTCCACCACCAAGAGTGCAAAAAAAGAATCCAATGCACTCCCAAACAGCCCGCGAAGAGTAATAAATGAAACCAAACAAGGTGAGGAGGAAAAAAGTTGCTGAAAAACAAAAAACATTTTGCAAACAGATAAAATAAAGGGGACAATCTTTGGCCTACCCGAGGGTCCACCCCAAAAAATGCAAGGGAAATCAAAAAACAAACACACAGACGGGCAGAAACAAATACAAAAACCTCAATTTAATCAAACAAAAATCGGAAAAGAAATGAGGCAGGGAAAAGAAACGATAAACGTAAAAAAAGTTGGGTATTTTTTTCTCCCATAAGAAAACCTCACACAGATAACTTTTTTTTCAAAACTGGCACAGCCTTTTAAAATTAAAAAAAAGTCAACAAATACATAGACAACAATCTAAAATGGGGGAAAAAAAAAAAAGCGCAGGCCAAAACTGAACTATTTCATAGAAAGACTTGGCAAAGATTTGGATTAAGGAGGGGGGGGGGGGGGGTAAATTTTAAGATGGAGAAACTGGGGAAATAAATTAAGAAAATATTTACAAATGAAAAACCCTTTTACTAGCTGCTAAGGAACCATCGCAATCTCTTTGAAGGGAGATAAATTTTTTATTTAGGGTTTTTTGTTTGTTTCTGTCCCCTCTGTGTGTTTGTCTTTGACTCCCTTGCATCTTTGGGGGATCCTCAAGCGGGCTAAAATTTTTCCCCTTTATTTATACTGTTTGATAATGTCTTTATTTTTTCAGCAAAATTTTTTTTTTCCCCACACTTTGTTTGGTTTCATTTTCTACCTTCCGGCGCTTTGGATGCTATTGGATTCTTTTTGCACTCTTGGGGGTGAGGAAAACCACAGTATTATGGACTGTGGTGGTCTCTATTTTACGCCGGGGCGCAGACACAACCACCGTGTCTCCCCGATATCCGACCCACGGACGAAAAGGGGGAGCAGGCAATACAAATATATCTGCCTTCAAAAGAGATTTGGATGTTCCCTTATGCAGCAGTGAAAAAGTTTTTATATCTGTAACATAATTTTTTTAATTTCATTTCCCAGTTTCTCCATCTTCAAATTAAACCCCCCCCCCCCCCCCCCCCCTTTAAAGTCCAAATTTTTGCCAAGTCTTTTACTATGAAGATATTAGTTTGGGCCTCCTTGTTTTTTCCCCCAAATTAGTTTTTTCGTCATGTATTTGCTGACTTTATTCAAGTTTAAAAGGCTTTCCAGTCTTGAATAAAAGTACTCTGTGTGGGTTTTTTTTATGGGAGCAAAAAAAACCCAACTTGTTTTTCTGTTTATGTTTATGTTTCCCCGCCTCATTTTTTATTTCCCCATTTTTGTATCTGAGAAGTCACAGAATTATACCCAAATGTAAACTGCTTCAAAAGCAGCAAGTGAGAATGGCAACGTTTGACAACCATTTCCCGGTTAGAACGAACAGTAAATTTTCCAAAATTCTCATGAAAATGGTTGGACAGGTGATTTATTTTCGGGTGCCTACAGGCTATTCAGTTGTTTTTTTTTTTCAAGCACTTGTCTTTTTTGCATTTTCACTCGCCTCAGGGGACTGAATTTTTTTCCCCAAACCAAAAAAAAAACAAAAAGATAATAAGAAATATAATTAATCAAATTTTCTGGTATCCTTTTAAGGGGTAAAATCTAAACCCGCTGAACTTATCCACCTTTTTCACAGTTAAACAAAACTACAGACAAAACTGATTCTTCATCTAGGATCATCTTCACCACAAGTCCACCACAAGTCTCGAAATTTAGAAGCATAGATTTTACATCAAAAACAAGCAGGTTTCCTTGATCATTTCTGGTATACCCGGAAGCAGGCCTTCGAAAAAAACAGATCCCTCTCGTTAGCGGCCAAATAACAACACCACTGAATATTTCTAAACTGTGTCGACATTTTTTTTGGGTCTGAAAAGACGAGACTGAGGGGGAACCAACTGATGAAACAAAAATGAGCTTGGCGCAGTGGCAAGTTGTCTGAAAAAATGAAATGGTATTTTAAAACAAGAACAGAAATTTGAAATAACAGAGCACCCCCCTCCCCCCCCCCTGGAAGAAAAAAGGAAAATTTGAGAGGGGGAATTCAACATATGTAAAAATAGTTGTGGGTTTTCTCCCCCCCCGCTCTTTTTTTGAAAAACGCCCCCAGAACCCCAGTCTTTATTTTAATGATTGTTAGATTCACATACACTCTCTCCCCTTCTCTCTTTCTGAGTGTCAGTTTTAACAAAGTGTGCCACATTTGACAAACAAAAAAAACCCAACAAGAAAAGAATATTTCTTTCCCTTCACACACCGTGGCCAGACCCAACAAAAAGTAAGGGGGGTCAGGGATGTTTGGTGATGATGCCCGGCCCTGTCCGTTGACGTACAGATGCAGATTTTTCCCAGAACCAATGCAAGGCCCATTTGGGTCCCTCCTGGTATTTTAAAAGAGAGCTGGCCACTCCTTTGTGAACTTCACGAAAAAAAAACAAAAATCAACTATCAAAACATCAGAATTTGTTTCGATGATACTTAAAAAAAACTTTAAAGGGGGAAAAATTTCCGGGCTAAGTCAAGATCACAATGCGTAACAGGGCTTGCTTCAAAAAAGGTCAAAAGCAGGGGGCCAAAGGGGCGTGGACAAAGAGGGGGAGGTGGAACCCCAGACAGAAAAGTGGGCGGGACAGAGGGAGATTAAAAGGCCTAAAGACGGGGACAGCAAAATGAAGACAGAAAAGTGGGGGGGACAGCTGGAGATTAAAGGGCCCAAGACAGGGACTTGGCTGAATGAAGACAGACAAGAACAGAACAATGATTCTCCATGGCCCGGGGGTGAAAGAGCAGAGAGGGGGGGGGAGACCAAAACCGGGAAAAAAAATTTGAAAAGGGGTTGGGGGGAAGGGAGGGATGGGGGGAGGGCGGGGGGGGGGGGGGGGGGGGGGCTCAAAAAAAAAATGAAAGAAATGCACTGAACATTTTTAGAACTAGGAGAAAATGGTGGTGGTGGGGGTGTGTAGTGTACTTCAGTTTTACATCTGTTCCATATATAACTTAGACGAAGGAGATGCATAAATGTCGTGACATGTAAGTAGCATAATGGGTTACTAAGTGATATGAATGTCTCACTACACATCCCTAAAAAACAACTACGTAATCTTAAAATAAAAGCTTTAAAGGGCTACAATTAAAGAAAAATAACACTGAAAGGGAAACTTTAAATCTGAAAAGAATCACAAAAAGACAGCTTGATAATGGTGGTAAGGTTTTAAAGGGAAGGTAATTTGCTTATGCCCGCCAACCACAAAGGGGCCCTTCAGGGCTGTCACCACGTTTAAAAACAACTCACAAATCATCTTAAAAATAAAAAAAAACTTTTACACATCTCTTTAAAAACATCTTCTAAAAACCACCAGAAACTTGTTAAAAAATCTTTTTCCGTAAAATTTTAAATAGATAAAAAATTTTAGAAGAGAGGGGGTTAGTTACCGCCAATGACATTGCAAACAAAGCACAGACAGATGAAAAATGTAATCTTTTTCGAAACATACCTGCAAATAAACATCTTTTAAAAACGCTTGAAATTTCTTAAAAAATTTTTTTTTCCGTAAAAATCTTAAATCAGATAAAAAATTTTAATCTCTTTCAAAAAATTTCCTGCAAAAAATTTAAAAGTAAATCTTAAAATGTTAACTTTTTCAGAAACTCAAAGATCACGCAGGGGTAAATGAGCTTGAAGAGGTAAACAGTCAAACGCAGATCTTATGGTTATTATCGAACCCCAAAATACAGTTTGTTTTGTTTGTATATTTGTTTTTAAGGCACAAGTTTTAATTCAAAAAATATTGAAATGAAATTTCTGTATTGGGGAAAAATTTTTTCACATGTAAATGATGTCAGGGGCGGGTTTTCTCCGCAACTTACTTTTTATTTTTTCCCTCTCTTCCCCAACTAAATAAGAAAAGGGTATTTGATGGCCAACTATTCTATTTTTTTTCTTCTTTCCCCCCCTAGCTTTCGGGTACCCCGTTTTGGGAGCACATTTACGTCTCACAGTAAGCACGTGATTTGTGCCATTCTTTCATCCTCCACGTGGGGCAGCACCCAGCCCGCGTGACTCTCGTGGTCGCCAATTGGGGCCTTTTCCAACTACCAAAATGGACTCGACCATCGTTGGGCCACGACGATATTTGAGGGGGGGAAGGCAAGGGGGGGCCTAAATAAGAATCGCCTGGGAGACACAAGGGGCTGAGACCAAGACCATAGCACCGCGGGGGAATTCGCCGTTTCCGTGACCCACCCCCACCTCGTTGGTCTGGAGAAACTTCATCGCCCGGGCCACCAGCAAAATTTTATTAAGTGAGGGGTTGGCTTTTACCCATTTTGGGACAGTACCCTCATGGGGAAGCGCTGTGGTCGTCCTGATCACACGAGCTGATAAGTGGGAAATTAGACTAGGTTGTAGTGAGCGCCGCAAACAGCTATATTTTTGTTTTAATTGTTTTGACCTCACTTTTATAAGGGTTGTATGATTTTCAACGTGAAAAAAACGATTTAGATTTAAAGGTCGGAATAAACATATGTGAATGTAAGGTTATGCTTGTGGGGACACACAGTGAAGACAGAAAAAAAGAAAGACATTCTTTAAAAGAAGGGAAGAGCAGTCAAAATTTAGGTAGTGGCACCATTTAGCAAGGATTGGGGCCCTTCCCCTCCTTGTGTTTCCCAGGGGCGGGGGGTGGGTGGTATGTGAGCCTTTCTGTGTAGCCATTCATCAATGCTTGTTCTCTTTTTTCTTCATCTTTGATCTCCCCCAGCATTGAGGTGTAATCTTTGGGATGCCGAGGGGGGGGGGTTCTCGATAGTCGTCTCCTTGTGTGGTTCTGTGAACGCCTGTGTTTGAGCTTCTGAGCCGACTGGCCCTCAGCCCCACCCCTTTTCCCCCAGAATATCAGGGAAAGATAACCAGCCCCCCTGTTTTAGTCGGTTCCCCCAGGTCCAAGGAGCAGCCAAGGGCATCGGGGCTGCGGGGGCTCTGACGTTATTCCTTTGGGTCCCAGCGGGAAACCAGGGTGCCAGGCCACAGGGCTGTGACCCTCATTCCTCCAGGGCCCAGCGGGGGGCCGGACGCCCGGGCCACAGGGCTGTGGCCACATTCCTCCAGGTCCCCGCGGGGAGCCAGGAGCCAGGGGCCCCAGGCTGGACCCACTGCCAAGACGACGGGGAACCTCTCAGTTTTCAAAAAACCCCTAGAAAACTGGGGCACGAAGTCCCGAAACTGCCCTCCCAAAACTGTACCTGTCACTTATCCCGGGAGAGATAAGGCTATGTGTTTGGGGAGAGGGTGTGTAGTGAAAATCCGTACTTTTGTTTCTCCTTTTGTCTTTAATTATCTATCCTTTTGTTTTCCTCTCCTCATCGTCATCCTGTTTTACTTCCTCTCTTTTCAGCCCCTCCCCCCCTATCTCTTTCGCATGGGGCTTAGGGGAGTTAGGTTGGGAAAGGCGAGGAGGGTTAGTTTGGGGAAAACTTTTCCTTTGTTTTGGGGAGCTAGGTGTCCCCCATCTATGTTCGTGTTCATCTGTTTGAAGGGGAAAAAAGAAGTGTGAATGTGAAAAATTTTTTGTGGTCTGCTGTTGGGGGCCCTCCCCCGGGTGCGGAGACGGCCTTTTGGGAAAATCTTTTGACCCGATGTGACAATGAGGGAAAGCTTTTAATGTCATAATTTAATAAAATGAGT
>JAMYXO010008820.1:0-10419 GCA_033310375.1 Conus canariensis
TTTTTGTCTTATAGTCTCTTCCCTTTGTGTCCCTTTTTGCCCCCACTGTTTATGTCTCTGTCTTTTTTGTCTCTATCCCTTTGTCTCTTATAGCCTACAGCTTGTCTCTGTCTTATATTTTTTTTTTTATTCCTTGTGTCTTTATTGCCCAATTTTCTATGCTCGGTCTTATAGTTCAACCCCCTTTGTTCCCCTATACCTACTTTTTTTATGTCTTGCCCCTTATAGTCTCTATCCTTTTTTTGTCTTTTTTGCCCACATGTTTATAAATATGGGGCTTTTACCCCTGGTCCCCTGTTGAGGCTCTTCTTTCTGTTCCTTGTCTGTACCAAAGCTGTCTGTCTGTCGCTTGTCTGCTGCACATCTCTGTTTTTAAAGTTCTCTCTTTTTTCTCATGGATGTCTCTGGTTTTAAAATGGTTACCACCCCTGGTCCTTTCTTTGGGGTTTGTATCTGTCTGTTTTCAAAGGGGATTCCCCGTGGTTATGTTACCATGTTTCCCTGTTTTCAAATGGATTACTAGGTGTTTTTTATCATGTATGTCTCTTTTTTTGTTTTCAAACGGATTCCAGTTTTTTATCTTACTCATGGATGTCTCTGTTTTTTTTTTTAAACCGGTTTACCAGGTATTACTTCTCTGGATGTCTCTGTTTTGTTTTAAAAAGGGATTACCAGTGTGTTATCTTACTCATGGAGTCCCCCTGTTTTTTTTTAAAAACCGGATTACCGTGTGTTTTTTCTTTATCAGGATGCCCCCCCTCTGTTTTTTTTCAAACGCTTTTCCCAGTGTGTTATCTTACTCAGTTGTCTTTTTTTGTTTTAAAAACGGTTTAACCCAGTGGGGATCTTATCAGGGATGCTCTTTTTTGTTTTTCAAACGGATTTACCAGTGTGTTTTTTTTTTACTCGTAGTCTCGTTTGTTTTAAAAAGTTTTACCAGTGTGTTATCTTACTCATGTATGTCTCTTTTTTTTTTTTCAAACGGATTACCAGTGTTTATCTTTATCATGGAGTCTCGTTTTTTTTTTAAAAACGGATTACCAGTGTTTATCTTACTCAGGGAAATTTCTCGTTTTTTTTTTCAAACGGTTTTACCAGTGGGGTTACTTACTCGGGATGTCCTGTTTGTTTTAAAACGGATTACCGGTGTTTTTCTTCTCATGGGGTCTCTGTTTGTTTTCAAACGGAAAACCAAAGGTGTTATCTTACTCATAAAAAATTCCCCTCTGTTTTTTTTTTCAAACGGAACCAGTGTGTTTTCTTACTCTGGATTCTCTTTTTTGTTTTTTAAAACGGATAATCAACCAATTTGGTTTTTTGGGGCCCCCCCCCTCCCTTCCCCCTTTTCCCCCACCCCCCACTCCCTGTTGTCTGCACACGTTTTTTTTGTTGCCCATGTGTTTTGTAACGCGGGTATCTCCTTTTTCTTTCTTAGTAAAATGTCTCACCCCCCCCCCCTTTCCCTCTCTTCCTCTCTCTCTCTCTCCTCTCCTTATACCCTTACAAAATGTGGTGTGTGTGTGTGTGTGTGTGTGTGGTGTGTGTGTGTGTGGGGTGTTGATTGTGTGGTGCGTGCGTGCGGCTTTGGCGGCGTTTACGTGCGCGGGCCTCTGTGTGTGTGGGGTGTGTTTTTGTGTGTTGTGGTGGGGTGTGTGTGGGGTGTGTGCGTGCGGCGTGGGGGTGGTGTGTGTGTGTGGGTGTGTGTGGTGGTGGGGGGTGTGTGTGTGGGGGTGTGTGTGTTGTGTGTGATTTGCGCGGTATGTGTGTGTGACTCCTTACCCCCCCCTTTTTTCATTGTTGACGATTAACAAAAACGCAGTGTTGCTTTTTCCCCCTTTTTTTTTGCGGGGTCCGAAGATGTTTTTTGTTAAAAAACCACTTCTCTACTTCTGTCTGCGCTGTTTCCTTGTCCATCTGACTGTCGCGGGTCCGTCTCTTTGTTGTCTGCTTTTTTTTCTTTCTCTCCAAACCCAAAACCCTCTCCTCACTCTCTGTCTCTTTCCCCTTGTCCCCTGTCTTCTGTTCTCTGTCTCTCTCTTCTCTCTCTCTCCTCCTTCTCCCCCTCCTCTCTCTCCTCTTGGGGGGCCAAGGCCTGAAAATAAAAAACCAATCAAAATTCTCCCCCTCTTTCTCTCTCTCTCCCTCTCTTCCCCCTCTCCTCTCTCTCTCTCTCTCCTCTCTCTCTTCTCTCAAGGGCCAAGGCCCGTAAGAATAAAACACTCGTTTTTTGGGAATCTCCTTTTTTTGGGCTCTCTCCCCCTCTTCCTCTGTGGGGGGTGTGTGTGCCCCCCTTTTCTCCCCCCTCTCTCTCTCCCCCTCTCTCTCTCCTTCTCTCCCCCCCCGCTCTCTCTCTCTCTTTTTTGAGGCCCAAGGCCTGAAGAATAAAATTACTCGTTCTCTTTTCTCTCCCCCCTTTCTTCCCCCCCTCTCTCTCTCCCCCCTCTTTCCTCCATCTCTCCCCCCTCTTCCTTCTTTCTCTTCTCTCTCTGACCCCCCCAAAGGCCGAAGAATTTTAAAACACTTGAATCTGTTTTTTTCCTCTCTTTTCTTTCCTCTCTCTCAAAAAACCCACCCCCAACCCCCACACAAAAAACACACACCCCACACCACAACAACCCCACCACGCACACTTCATGTTTTAAAAGGGTTCTGACCAGCCTGTCAATTAACCTTCAAAGCAGACACTAGATAGAGGTTCAAAAATAAGGGTAAAATCAGTCAATTTTTTTTTAAATCGCTGTCAGGACCCCTTAAAGGGTTAATTTTTTTTTCCACTTGCGAAAATCGATAAATTTTCCAAATCTTAAAGGGGGCCCCATGCATTTTCACAGGCACAAAATATTAAAAAATACGACAGGGCGCGCTCGGGCGCGCGCACACCCCAAAAAAACACACACACACAACACAACACACAACACACACACCACACACACACACACAACACACAAAAACCACAACACACACAAACACACACAACACACACCCACACACACCCCCAACACAACACCACACACACAAAATTACACACACAGACAACACACCACAACACACACACACACACACACACACACACACACAACACACACACACACAACAACCACACGTACGACACACTACAGAAAAAGGAGAGAGAGAGGGAGAGAGGGGAGAGAGAGAGGAGAGAGAGAGAGAAGAAAAAAGAGAGAGAGAGAGATTTTTAAATACACTTTCTTTCTCATACTCACCCCACTCTCCCACACAAACATGAGGGGAAAACCAGGCACAACCACCAATCAAGCAAGCAGCACGAGCAAAAAACTACGCAGCCAAACACACCCCACCACACACCCCAACACACACAACACACACACACACACACACACACAACAATAATACATACATACATACATACATCATACTTACTACATACATAAAATACACTTCATTTCCCTCTCTCACATACACAGCCGTCTTAACAGCATACTACACGCACCCAACCACACCCACATAATGATTCGCGCACGAAACCCACACACACACACACACAACACACCCCAACACACACACACACACACCACACACACCACACACACACAGAAGAGCAATGCGCGTGCCGAACAGAGAGAGAGAGAGGAGAGAGAGAGAGGAGAAAAAAACAAAAACAGACAGACAGAACAGACGACAGACAAGAAGGACAGACTCACAACAAAAACCCCACACAAAACACACACACACACCCACACACACAAACACACCACAATAATTTTTATATTTCAGAATTACACAGACGGACAGAAGACGGACGATAGACACAGACGACAGACAAACAGAGAAGGGGGAGAAAAGGGGAGAGAGAAGAGAAAAGGGGGGAAAGGAGAGAGAGGGGGGAGAAAAAACCCCCGCCTTTTTGCCGTGCGGGCGCATGTTGCAGCGGGCGATGCTGGGGGGTTGCAGACCAGGGGTTTTTTAATTCCCAGCAATTTCCGGCCCCCCGGGATCAATAAAACCCCGGGAAAAAATTGTCTGCTTTTGCGAACACCCCGGATGGGGAACATTGTAAAATCCTAAAAAACATGCATTCTTTGTTTTTTAATCCTTGATCTTCTCCCCCTTCTGCCGTCTTCTAAACTGCTGTCGTCTTTCTGTCTGTCTTTGCCCTCCCCCCCCCCTCTCTCCTCTCTCTGTCACTGTATCCGTCTTGCATCTGTCTGCTGTCTGTGGTGTGTGTTTTTGCTGTTGTCGTCTTCTATTGTCTGTCTCTCTCCCTCTGGTCTGTCGGGTCCGCCCCCTCCCCTTTGTCTCCTTTTTTTCCCTCTCTGCAGAAAACATGCCCCGGGGGCGTGTGATTGTGTGTATATATATTGTGTGTGTGTGTGTTTTTGTTTGCGTGCGTGCGGGTGTGTGTGCGTGCGTTTCGTGCCTCCCCCGTGAGTGCATGTATGGCGACCCCTGGGGGTGTATGATGTGCGCGGGGTGCGTTCGCGCGGGGTGTGTGAGAGCGGGTGTTATAGGTGCGCGCTTCTCTCTCTCTCTCTCTCTCTCTCTCCTTTTCTTTTTCCTCTCCCCCCTCTCTCTCACAAACACAACCACCACACACACACACACACACACAACCACACACACACACACACAGATTTCCCCCCTCCTCTCTCTCTCTCTCTGTCTTCTGCTGTGGACAAATGCTTGTTTTAATCCCCTGATGTTTTCCTTCTTATCTCCATCTGGGACACACCCTTTCCCCTGTTCCTGTTTTTTTTTTCTGGGGTTTATGGCACTCCAGCTATGGGGTTTTACCTCCCCCCTGTTTCTTTTTTCTTACTTTTTTTTTTGGTGTCGGTAGACGAAGCTTTTTTGAAAGCGATGCTGATCCGCTTGTTGCTGTTGCTGTTTTTTGTTGCTGCTGTTGTTGGGTTTTTTTTTTAGGAAGGTTCCCCCGCTCTTTGTGATAGCGATGCTTGGTTGGTTGTCTGTTGCTTTCCCAATCCCCCCCCTCTTGCCTGCCTATTTACCCCCCCACACCGATTTATAATGCTTGTCAATGCTTTAAAAAATATCTGGTTACCTCCCTTTTTGGTTTTTCGATGCAAAAAAACATTGATTTATTTACTTGCCTGTTTGAGAAAAAAAAAAAAAACCAAACAAAAACCGTGTGTAAAAACGCGAACGCGGGGCGCGCGTATTGGGTGGTTGCACCCTTATTTTTTTTTTTCCACAGAGGGGAATGACAGTTGAGACCAAAAAAAAAAACAAAAAAAAAAAAATGGGTTCACCAACTGTTGACAGACATTTTGCTTCCATTTTCAGCACTTCGGGAAATCGGGCAGGTTCGGGTAGTCCCCTTTTTAGGGAAAAATTAAAATTTTTAGTACACTCTCCTTCTCCTCTTTCTCCTGTGTGGGGTGTGTGTGGGTGTTGTGTTGTGTGTGTGGGGGGGTGTTTGTTGTGTGGTGTTGGTGTGTTTTGCCGCGGCCCGTTCCACGCGCGCACGGGCCGCCCCTGCATGGGGTGCGTGCGTACGCTGTGCGCGCGCGCGCCGCGCGTGTTGTGGGGTTTGTGTGTGTGTTGTGGGGGTCGCGTGTACATGTGTGCGTGTGCGTGCACGGTTCGTGCGTGCGTGCGTGCGTGTGTGTGTGTGTGTGTGTGTGTGTGTGTGTGTGTGTGTGTTTTTTGTGGTGTGTGTGTGTGTGTGGGTGTAGCGTGATGCGTGTGTGTATTTGCGTACTGCGTGCGAACGTGGGTTTGCGTGCGTGCGAACGTGTGTGCGTGCGTGCGTGGTGCGTCATGCGTGTGGTGTTGTGTGTGTTGGGGGGGTGTGTGTGTGCGTGTGCGTGTGGGGGTGTGTTTGTGGGTGGGTGTGGTGGTGTTGAACGAGAATTTGAAGGGGTAGTATGTGTGGTAAGGCCGGTTTATGGTCAGCCTCTGTCAGGAAAAAACCATTTACGCGTTGTCCTTTCCCTCTTTCTTCTTCTTCCTTCCCCTTCCCCCGTAAATGTTCCTTCTTTTTTTTTTTTGGTTTTTTTTTCCACTTTTGTCCCAACTGTTTTCCTTTTCCTTTCCTGTCATTTTTCCCCCCTCCCTTTTCTACTCCTACTTCTATGCCCCTATCCCCCCTTTTTACCCTCATCCCCCCCCCCCCCCCCCCCCCCCCCCCCCGCCCGCCTTTCTTCGTCCCTCTCCCCCCCTCCCTTTTCCCCCCTCCCCCCCCCCCCCTCCCCCTTCCCCCCCCCACCTCCCCTTTTTTTTTTTTTTTTTTATCCCGGTCTTCCCTTTTTTTCCTCCCCTTTTTTTTTCTCCCCCTTCCTCCTCACCTTCCCCCACCCCTTTTTTTTCCCCCCCCCCCCCCCCCCCCCCCCCCCGTCCTCCTTCCTCTTTTTCCCCTTCACCCCCCTTCCAGCCTTTCCATTCTTTTTTCAAGCCTTTTCCCCTTGGCCCCCTTCCCCTCCCTCCCCGGGGTTTTTCCCTGTTCCACCCTTTTCCGTAAAACCGCTCCAAAACCGGGAAAATTTGAAAAAAACCCCAAAAAAAAACAAAAACAAAAAAAAAAACAACAAAAAACAAAACCAGAAACAAAAAAACTGGGATTGACCCGGGACCTTTTTGATCGTCAAGTTGAAAACCCCTAATTTAGCACTTCCCGGCTGACGTAACACGATGTTTTAAAATCTACGTGAACGCCAACAGCGAGGAAAAGTTTGACGGATTCCCGACATCGCTTTTGCTTCGTCAACTAAAACGTTTTTTAAAAACAATACCTAAGCACTTTCAAAAGACGAAATGATTGGTTCTGGATCTGTCCAATCTATGAGTGGCCATGCCAAAGGTCGAGACGATCAATAAAAAAGGTCGATTCTTTTTTTTATATAAGAAACAAGAAAAACAGACCTCACACTGAAAAAAAACACACAAACGACGGGCAGATAGGCAGAACTCCTTATATATCAGATAAATAATCGATCGATCAATAGAAAAAGACGGGAAAAAGAAAAAGAAAAAAAGTTAGAGAGGAGAGAGAGAGAGAGAGGGGGAAAGAGAGAGAGGGAGAGAGAGAGAGAGAGACAAAGGGGGTAGATAGGGAAAATCGACAGACAGACAAACAAACACAAAACTGCATAAAAATATGCATACATAGATAGAGAAAATTTGTATTCATCACATCTTTCCGATTTTCTTTTTTTAAAATCATCACTTTTTGAGCCCCCTGTCACAGAGTATGTCCATACTTGTAGTGCGCACCCCCTCTTTCCCTCTACCCCTCGACGACCATATGCAGTGCTTCAATCCCACCCCACGAACATAGAAAAGCATGCACGCAAGCACGCATACATGCATTCACACCACACAAAGCGCGCAAAAACACCACACCCCACACGCACGCACGCACACATGCACACACCGCGCCACACCACACACATACACGCAAACCCCCCGCATTAAAAGCAAAAAGCCGCGCGCGCGCACCCCACAAAACACACACACACACCAAAAACACACAACACACAATATGCGGCACGCGTGGGGGCAGGCGCAAACATATACACGCTAAAAAACAAAGCACACGCACACACACACACACGCACGCACACAGCCCTCGCATACATAACAAAGTGCGCGCGCGCGCGCGCGCGCGCGCACAACACACACACACACACACACCACAACACACACACCACACACACACCACCAAAACCCCAACAGGGGGGCACAAATCCGCACAGCATTAGAAATTAGCCCCCGGGACAGAAGGACTGACCAGGGCGCTTGGTTTGCGCGTAGGCAGGCTTGTCCCCCCCCGAGAGCCCCTCCCTCCCACCCATTCACTTCACCACCCTCCTTTCGTCCCCCCCCCCTTCCCCTCCTGGTTCCCTCCCCTTTCCCCTCCTTACCCCTTCCCCATCGTAAAAATCTCCCTCCCTTTTTTTTTCTTTATTACTTACTTACTTCATTCATCATTTGTTTGTTTTTCATTTCTTTATTTCGATCCCAACGTAGGAAAGGGGGTTGGGAAACACAGTGTGGTCGATAGACCGTCTGCACTTAGTGAGGCTTTTTAGAAAAATCGACTGTTTCTTCTTTCTTTCTTCCCTTTTTTTCTTTTTCTTCAGGTTCCCCCTCTTTCTTCTTATTTTTTCCTTTTTACTTTTATTTCTTTCGTTTTTTTCTTCTCTTTTTTTCTTCTTTTTGCTGGCATTTTCGAAAAAGAAAAAAACCAAAAAAATCACAGATTAGGGGGTTAATTGTTATATTAAACAAAAAAAGGCTCTTTCAAACCCCTAAACCGGGAAATCATTCTGTTGAACAAGACATACATTTAAACAAATCACCTCTTCTTAAATCGTAAAAAGAGAACGCCCCTTCGAGTTCCCCCCCTTTTTAATTTTTTTAGCGTCATTTGCCTCCGAAGCATTCAGAACACCCAATCGTAGTTCAAAACCCCACAATGCTGATTTACTGACATTCGTTTTTTTTTTGCATAAAAAACGAAAAACGTTTTTTTCCATTGCTAAAATTTCTCCCCGTTGTTGGGGTGGACGGTTTAACATTTGGCTTTCTGTGGGAAAAGGGCTCAGAGTTTGTTTACCGAGACGGGTTCTTGTCGTGGGGAAATATCACCTCCTACTTTAAAAAAAAAAAACATAATTGCTATTTTTTTATTCATTTAATTACTTATTTGGTTTTATTTTTTTCATTTATCTATTCATTTAACCCTTTTTTACAGGGTTGAGTTGTGGATGTGTCCTCGTCCTTTTGTCGAAACGATTCCAAATCCTGTTTTGGTGTCACCGGTTTCTGAGTTTTAGGTGAAAAAAGATTACTGTTTTTCCACCTGAGTCTGATCGGTAGTAAAACCGGTTGGGGCGCGTGAAATTCTGGGAAGTGGTATCTGGGAAGCGTTCCCAAAATGTACTGTGATATTTCTGGGAAGGCCCCCTGATATCGGGGGGAAAGGGTCCCCTTTCAGAGCCCAGAGGGCAAAAAGAAGACGAAAAAAAATGGATTTTTTGAGATAATGTAGGAAACAATTTTTTAGGGGCAATGAGGGCTTTGGCCTTCTTGTCACTTTTTTTCCATTAATTTTCCTTGGGCATGTTTTTTTACAAAAATTTACAGATTCCGTTGGAAATTTCAGGAAATCTGGGAACGCGTTCCCAGATACACAGTAAAAAACTGGGAACGCGTTCCCAGATTTACCGTGATATCGGGAACCGTTCCCGATACACGGTTCCCAGATATTTTTACGACACAGGACAAATTTCTTTTTGAAGCGCTCCGTTCACTTCACAGAAACCAACCGATATACAGAGTATGTTTTTTACCTCTGTCTGTCTGTCCCGTCCCCCCTGTCCCCCGTCTGCTGTCTGTCTGTCTGTCTGTCTGTCTGTCCCCCGTCTGTCTGTCTTCTCTCTCTCTCCCCTTCTCTCTCTCTCTCTCTCTCTCTCTCTCTCTCTCTTTTAATCCCCATCCCTTTTCTCCCCCCCCAAAACCTTTCCCCTTTTCAAATTTCCCGCGATTTCCCCAGTCGTGAAATTAATAAGTGGGGGGGTCCTCTGATACATCAGTAGTTTCGTTTTTCCTCTATCCCCTTGAGTGGGTATGTGCGCCGAGTGCGCGCGCGGGTGTGTATGTGTGTGTTGGTGGGGTGTGTGTGTGTGGGGGGGTGTGTGTGGGGTGGTGCGCGCGCCCCCGCCCTTTTTGGTGTGTGTGTGTGTGTGTGTGGGGTGTGTGTGTGCGCGGGGTGCGTGTTGTGTGTGTGTGGGGTGTGTGTGTGTTTGTGGCGCGCGCGCCCCGGTGTGTGTGCGGGTGTGTGTGTGGCACAAACACACACACACACCAACAACCCCCCACACACACCCCCACACAACAAAACCACACACGCAAAACCCCGCACCACACCACACACACCACACACACACACACACAAAAAAAAGGGGGGGGAGAGAGAGAGAGAGAGAGAGGAGAAGAGAGAGAGAGAGGGGGGGGGAAGAGAAGAAAAAAAAGACAGAGGGGGGGGGGGGGGTGGGGCGGGGGGAAAACGACATCAACAATACAAGTGTAGAACCACCAACGTAAAAACAAAACAAAAAAGCAACAAAACGGGATATTGGCAACAAAAAATCAAAACACAAATACGCAAACTAGAGGACAAAAAAAAATAGCAACAAGAAGACAACAAAAAAAGCAGCAACGAACAAAACAAACAGCAACAAGGAAAAAGCACAAACCCGCAAAGAGAGGACGCACAAACAGCAACGAGGGACAGCCAAAACGCAAAAGAAGGACAGCACAAACAGCTCAAGACAACAAAACAAAAAAACAATTAAAAACAACGCAAACAGCAACTTGAGGACAGCACAAACAGCAACAAGAGGAGAGCACAAACAGCAACAAAAGACAGCCAAAAACAACAAAAAAAGACAGCACAAACGAACATGAGAAAACATC
>JAMYXO010008821.1:0-10418 GCA_033310375.1 Conus canariensis
GGCGGGGCCGGCGGGCGCCGGAAGGCCCCCCGGGGGCCCCCGGTTTTGGCCCCGGGGGGTCGCGGGGGGGGGGCGGTTTGGGCGGGGGGGGGCCCCGGCGGGGCGCGGCGGCGCCCCGGGCGCCGGGGGGCCCCCGGGCGCGCGGGCGGGCCTCGGCGGCCCCCCGGGGGGCCCGCGGGCCCCGGGGGCGGGCGCGCGGCCCCGCGAGGCGGGCGGGCGGGCGCCCCGCCCGGGGGCGCCCGGGCGGCCCCCCGGGGCCGGGGCCCCGCGGGCCACGCGCGGGGGGGCCCGGCCCCGGGGCGGGCGGGGGCGGGGGGCGCGGGGCCGGGGGGGTCCCCCGGGGTCGGCGCCGACGCCCCCCCGCCCGCGGGGGGCGGCGGGGGCCCGGGCGGGGCGCCGGCGGGGGGGGGCCGGGCCGGGGGGGGGGCGGGGCGGCGCCTTTTGGGCGGGGCGGCCCCCCGGGCGCCCCCCGCGCGCGAGCGGCGCCGGGGGCGCGGCGCGCGCGCCGCGGCTCGCGGCGCGGGCCGCGCGGCGGGCGCGCGCGCGCGGCGCGCCGCGCGCGCCGGCGCGCGGCGCCGCGCCGCGGCGCGCGCGCGGACGCGGGGCGCGGACCCCGGCCCCGCGGGGGCGCGCGCGCCGCGCGCCCGCGGCCCCCGCGCGCCGGGGCGCGGCGCCGCGCGCGCGCGCGCCCGGCCGCGCGCCGCGCCGCGCCCGGGGCGCGCGCGCGCGCGGGGCGGCGCGCCGGGCGCGGCCGGCGCCGCGCGCGGGGCCGCGCGCGCCGCCCGGGCCCCGCGCCGCGCGGCGCGCGGCGCGCGCGCGCGCCGCGCGCGCCGGCGGGCCGCCCCCGGCCGACGGGGCCCCGCGGGCGCGGCGGCGCCGGCGCGCGCGCGCGCGCGCGGCGCCCGCCGCGGCGCCGCGGCCCCGGCCCCGCCGGCGCGCCCCCCCCGCGACGCGCCCGCGGCCGGGCGCCGCGCGCGGCCGGCCGCGCGCGCGCGCCCGCCGCGCGCGCGGGGCGCGCGCGCGGCGCCGCGGCGCGCGCGCGCGCGCGCGTCGCCGGCGCGGCGCCGCGCGCGGCGCCGCGCGGCGCGCGCGCGCGCCGCCGACGCGCCGGCGCGCGCGCGCCGGCGCGGCGCGCCCGGCGCGCGCCGGGGCCCGGGGCGCCCCGCGGCGCGCGCGCGCGCGCCCGCGCGCGGCGGTCGCGACGCCGCGCGCGCCGCCCCCCGCGCGCGCGGCGCGGCGGCGCGCGCCGGGCCCCGCGCGCCCCGGCGCCGCGGCGCCGCGCGCGCGCCGACGACGCGCGACCGCGCCGGCCGCGCGCGGCGGCGGCGCGCGCGGGCCCCCGCGGGGCGGGGCCCGGCGCGCGCGCGCGCGCGCCCCGCGCCCGAGCCGGGGGCCGGCGCGCGGCGCCCCGCGCGCGCGGCGCGCGCGGGGGCGCGCGCGACGCGCCGGCCCGCGCGGCGCCGGACGCGGCGCGCGCGCGCGGCGCGCGCCCCGCGGGGGCGAGCGCGCCGCGCGCGCGCCGCGCGCGGCGCGGCCGCGCCGCGCGCGGCGCGCGGCGGCGCCCGCGCGCGCGCCGCGCGCGCGGCCGCGGGCGCGCGCGCGCGCCGCGGGGCGCCGCCGCGCGGCGCGCGCGGGGGGGGGCGCGGCGCGCGGGCCCCGGCGCGCGCCCCCGGCGGGCCCCCGGGCGGGGGCGGGGCCCGGGGGGCGGGGGGCGCGGCGACGGGCGCGGGGCGCGGGCGGCGGCGCCCCGGGGGCGCGAGCGGGCGCGCCGGGGGCGGGCGGCGCGGAGCGCGCGCGGCGGCGCCCGGCCCCCCGGGGCGGCCCCCCCGCGGGCGCGCCGGCGGCGCGCCCCCGGCCGGGGGCGCGCGCGGCCCGGGCCCCCCGGGGCGCGCGGGCGGCGGGGGCGGGGGCGGCCCCGCGCCCCCGCGGCGGGGCGCGGCCCCGGGGCCCCCCCGGGCGCCCCGGGCGGGGGGCCCCGCCGCGGCGAAGGCGCGCGGGCGCCCCGTTTTTCCCGGGGGCGGCGGGCGGCCCCCGGGGGGGGGCGGGGGCGGGGCGCGCGCCCCGGGCGGGGCCCCGGGGGGCGGCGGGCCGGGCGGGAAGGGGGGCCGCCGCGGGGCGCCGCGGGCCCCGCGGGGGGGCGGCGCCCGGCCGGGCCCCCGACCCTCGGGGGGGCGGGGGGGCCCCGGCGGGCCGGGCGGCGCCGGGCCCCCCCGGGGGGGGGCGCGCCCGGGGGGCCGGGGCCCCCGGGGCGGGGCCCCCCGCGCGGCCCCCGGGGCCCGGGGGCGGGGGCGGGCAGCCCCCGGCGGCGCCGGCGCGGCCGGGCGCCCCGGGGGCGGCCGGGGCGGCCCGGGGGGGGCCGGCGGGGGGGCCCCGGCCGCCCCCGGGGGCGGCCGCCGGGGCGCGGCGGCGCGCGCGGGCCGCGGGGCGCCCCCCGCGCCCCGGGCGGGCGGGCGGGGGCCCCCCGGGGGCGCGGCGCGCCCCGGGGGCGGGCGGCGCGCGGCGCCGGGCGCCGGGGGGCCGGGGCCCCGGGGACGCCCCCGGCCGCCGGGCCCCCGGGCGCGCGGCGGGGGGGCGCGGGGCGCGCCCCCGACGCCGCGCGGGCGGCGGGGGGGCCCCCGGGGGGCGGGAGCGCGCGCGCGGGCCGGCCCCGGCGGCCCCCGGGGGGGCGGCCCCCCCCGGGCGCAGCCCCCCCCCGCGCCGGCGGCCGGGCCCGGGCCCCGGGGTGGGGGCGGCGGGGACGCCCCCCCCCGGCCCCCGGGCGCGCGGGGCGCGGGCGCGGGCCCCCCCAGCGAGCGCCCCGCCCCCCGGCCCCCGGGGCGGCGCCACGGCCCGGGACGGGGCGGGGCGGAAGCGCGGGGCGGGGCCGCCCCGGGCGCGCCCCGCGCCCCCGGGCGCGGGGCCCCCGGGGGGCGGGCCCCGGGGGCGCCCGGGGGCGGCGGGGGGGCCCCCGGGGGCCGCCCCCCGGGGGCGCGCGCGCGCGGCGCGGGGCCGGGGGGCCCCGCCGGGGGCGCGGCCCCGCGCGGGGCCCCCGGGGGCGGGGCCCCCGGGGCGCCCCCGGGGGGCGCGGGCGGGGCGGGGCGGCGGGCGGCCGGGCGGGGCCCCCCGGGGCCCCCCCCGGGCGGCGCGCCGCCGCCGCGCCGGCCGCGGGGCGCGCCGCGGGCCCCCGCCCGGGCCCCGGGGCGCGCACGGGCGGGCCGGGCCCCCGGCGCGGCCCCGGGGCGGCCGCGGGCGGGCGCCGGGGCCGGCCCCGGGGGGCGCGCGCGCCCGGCGGCGCCCGCGCGCCCCCCCGGGGGGGGCGGCGGCCCCGGCGGCGGGGCGCGCCCCGGGCGGGCGCGGGCCCCCACGGCCGGGGGCCCCGGGGGCCGGGGCCCCCGCGCGCGGGCCCGGCCCCCCGCCCGGGGCCGGGGCCGCGGGCCCCCCCCGGGGGCGGGGCGCGCCCCGCGGCCCCCCCGGGGGCAGGGGCCCGGGGGGCGGGGCCGCGCGCGCGGGGCCCCGGCGCCGCGCCCCGGGGCCCGGGCCCCCGGGCCCCCGCACCCCGGCCCCGGCGGCGCGCGGGCGCGGCCCCCCGGCGCGGCCCCGGGGGCGCGGGGGGGCCCCGCGGGGCGGGGGGGGCGGCCCCGGGCCGGGCGCGGCGCGGGGCCCGGGGGGCGGCCCCGGGGCGGGCGGGCGCGCCCCCGCGCGGCGCGGGGGGGGGCGCGCCGGGCCCCCCGGCGCGGGCTCGGGCGCGCGCGGCCCCGCCCGGGGGGGCCCGGGGGGCGGCGGGCGCGGGGGGCGGGGGGCCCCGGGGGGGCGCGGGGCGCCGGCGCGCGGCGGGGCGCGCCGCGCGCCGGGGGCGGGCCCCGGCGGGCCCCCGGGCGCGCCGCCCGCGCGCGCCCCGGGGGGCGGGGCGGCCCCGGGCGGGGCCCCCGGGGCGCGGCCGGCCCGGGGGGCGGCGGCGCCGGGGCCCGGGGGCGGGCCCGCGGCGGGGCGCGCGGGCGCGCGGGGCGCCCCCCGGCGGGCGGGGCGGGCGGGCGGCGGGCGGCGCGGGGCCCCGGGGGCCCTTCCCCGGGCCCCCGGGGGCGGCCCCGGCCCGCCGGCGCCGGCGCCGGGGGTCGCGCGCCCGGGGCGCCCGGCCGGGGGGGCCCGGGCCCCGCGGGGGGGCGCGCGCGCGGCCCCGCCCGGGGCGGCCCCGCGGGGCGGGGCCCGGGCGCCCCGGCCCCCCGGGGGGGCGCGCGGCCCCCGGCCCCCGGGGAGCGGCCGGGGGGCGGGCCCGGGGGGGGGGCCGGGGGGCGGGCCGCGCGGGGGGCCGAGCCCGGGGGCCCCGGGGGGCGGGCGCGGCCCCCCCGGGGCCCGGCGGGCCCCGCCCCGGGGCCGGCGGGCGCGCGCGGCCCGGGCGCGGGGGGCGGCGGCGCGCGGGGCGCGGCGGGGCGACCGGGGCGCGGGGGGGCGGCGGGGGGGCGCGCGCGGGCGCCGCGGGGCGGGGCGGGGGGCGGGGCCAGGCGGCGGCGCCGGGCGGCGGGGGGGGCGGGACGCGGGGGGGGGCGGGGGGCGGGGGCGGGCCGGGGGCGGGCGGGGGCGCGGCGCGGGCGGCGGGGGGCGGGGGCCGGGCCGCGGCGGGCCCGGGCGGGGGGGGCCGCGGGCGCGGGCGCGGGGCCGGCGCGCGGGGGCGGGCGCGGGCGGGGGCCGGGCCGGCGGGGCGGGCGGGGACGGGGCGCGCCGGCGGGGCCCCGGGGGGCGGCCCGGCAGCCCGGCGGCGCGGCGGCGCGCGGGGCGCGGCGCGCGGGCGCCCGGCGCGCGGGCCCCGGCCGCGGGCCGCGCGGCCCCGGGGGCCCGCGGGGGCGTCCCGCGCCGCCGGCGGGCGGGCCCGGGGGGGGGCGGGGCCGCCGGGGCGGGCGCGGCGCGGCCGGCGGCGGGCGCGGCCGGCGGGCGGGGCGCGGGGGGCCCCCGGGCCGGGCGGGGCGGGGCGCCGGGCCGGGGGGCCGGGGCCGGGGGGGCGGGCGCCGGGCGGCGGGGGCGGCGCGCGGCCCGGGGGGGCGGCGGGGCGCCCCGGGGCCCGGCCCGGGGCGGGGGCGCGCCGGGCGGGGCGGGGCGGCCCGCGGGGGCGCGCGGCGGGCGGCGCGCGCGGCGGCGGGACGCGGCGGGCGCCGCGGGGCCGGCCGCCGCCGGCCGGGGCCGCGCCGCGGGCGCCGCGCGGGCGGCGGCGGCGGCCCGCCGGCGGGCGGGCGGGCGGGGCGCGCGCGGGCGGGGGCCGGGCGGCGGGGGGGGGCCCCGGCCGGCCGCGCCGGGGGGGCCGGCGGCGCGGGCGGCGGGGGGGGCGCGGCGGCGGCCCGGCGGGCGGCGCCGCGCGCGCGGGGCCGCGGGCCGCCCGCCCGCGGGCGGGCCGGCGGCGGCGGGGCCGCGGCGGCCCGCCGGGGGGGGCGAGCGGCCGCGGCGGCGCCGCCGCGGGGGGGCCGCGGGGGCGCGGGGGGCGCCGGGGGGCGGCGGCGGCGCCGGGCGGCGGGCGGCGCGGGGGCGCGGGCGGGGGCGGCGCGCCGGCCCCCCCGCGGCGCGGGGCCCGGCGGGGGGCGGCGCGCGCGCCCCGCGGGCGCGGGGGACCCCCGCGGCGGGGCCGCGGGGGGGGCGGCCGCGCGACGCCCGCGGCGGGCCCCCGCGGCGGGCCCGGCGGCGGCGGCCCCGGGCGGTGCGGGGCCCGGCGCGCGGCGCGGCGCGGACCCCGTGCCGGCCCGCGCGACGCGCGGCGGCGGGGCCCGCGCCGGCGCGGCGCGGCGCGCGCCCCGCCCCGGTGCGGGCGGGGGGCCCGGGGCGCGGCCGCGCGCGGCGAAAGGGGAGCCGCGGGGGGCCGCGGCGCCGCCCCGGCCGACGGGGGGCGGGGCGCGGCCGGCCGCGGCGCCGGCGGGCGCCGCGCGGGCGGCGGACGGGCCCCCCCCGGGGGCGCGCGCCGCGCGCGGGCGCGGGCCGGGCGGCCCCCCCCCGGGGGGCGGGCGCGGACCCGGGGCCCGCCCCCCCCAGGGGGAGGGGGGGGCGCGCGCGGCGGAGCGCGGGGGGCCCCCGGCCCAGGGCGGGGGGGCGCCGGCGAGCCCCGGGCCCCGGGGCCGCGCGCCCGCGGCGGGGCGGGGCCCCGGGGGGCGGGCCGGCCCCGCGGGGGGCCGGAAAAGGGAGGGCGCCCCCGGCGAACGGGCCCCCCGGGCGCCCGGCGCGGCCCCCGCGCGCCGACGGCCCCGGGCCCCGCGGGGGCGGGCGAGGCGGGACGCCCCCGCGCGCGCGGCGGCCGCGGGCGGGGGGCCCCCGCGCGCGGAACGAACGCGGCGCGACGGCGGGCGCCCCCGCCCCCGGGGAGCCCGCGGGCCCCGGCGCGCCCCGCGCGGCCCGCGGGAAAGGGGCCCCCGGGGGGCGCGGCGGGGCGGGGGGCCCGGGCGCGCCGCGCCGCGCGAGGGCGGCCCCCCCCCGGGGGCGGCCCCCCGGGGCGGGCGCCCCCGGCCCGGGGGCGGCCGCGCGCGACGCCGCGGCCGCCCGGGGGGGGAGCGGCGCCCGCGCGCCGCCCCCCGCGGGCGGGCGGGCGGCGGCCCGCGGGGCCCCCGGGGCCCCCGGCGCCCCGGGACCCCCCGCGGGGCCCCCGGGGGCCGCGCGCGACGGGGCGGCCCGCGCAGGGGGGGCGGGGAAGCGCCCGCGCCGCGCGCGCGGGCCGAGGCCGGGGGCCGGGGCCCGGGCCCCCCGGGGCCCGGGCGACCCGCCGGCCCGGGGCGCCGGCG
The DNA here is from genome assembly GCA_033310375.1 of Conus canariensis. Lineage (NCBI taxonomy): Eukaryota > Metazoa > Mollusca > Gastropoda > Neogastropoda > Conidae > Conus > Conus canariensis. Next base: position 6,729 of record JAMYXO010008821.1, read on the forward strand.
CCGCCGGGGCCCGGGGGCGCCCCCGGGGCGCCCGCGGGGGGGGGGACGCCCCCGGGCCCCCGGGGGGGCGGGCGTCCGGTTCGCCGGGGCGGTCGCGGTTCGCCGGTCCGTTCGTCGCGCGGGGGCGCGCGGGTCGGCCGGCCGGGCGGCGGCGTCGCGGGCGTTCGCGCGCGCGGTCCGGGGGGCGGGCGGTGCCCGCCCGGGCCGCGGTCCCGGCTCGGTCGCGCGCGCGCCGGCGCGGCGGGCCGCGGCCGCGGGCGCGCCGGGGTCGTCCAGCGGGGGTTCGGCGGTCGGCGCCGGCCGCCGCGGGGGTTCCGGTCGGTTCGTCACTCCGGGGGCGCGCGGCGTCCCCGTTCCCGCGGGCGCGGCAGCGTGCCGTCGGCCCGGCCGGGGGGTCCGCGTTTCGCGCTCGCCGCGGCTCGGGGTCGCGGTCGGCGGTCGTGGCCCCCGCGCCGCGGCGCGGCGGCCGCGCCTCGGGGCGTCGCGGCGGCGCGCGACGCGGGCGTCCCGCGGGGGGGTCGGGCAGTCGCCGGGGGAGCCCGGGCCGCGCGCTCGGGTCCGCTTCGCGCTTCCGGGGTCGCCGGTTCGGGCCGGTGTCGCGGGCGCGGCGGTCGGCGGGCGGTCGTTCGCGTCGCGGGTCCGGCGCGGGTCGGTCTTCGCTCGATCGGGGCGGCGGGTCCGGATCGGCCGGGTTCCGGCGTTCGGGGGGGGGTCGGGGCGGGCGGGGGTCGGGGAGGGCGGCGTCGAGTTCGCGCGTTTCGCGGCCGGCGTCCGTTCGCGCGCGCGGGCGGCCGCCGGGGACCGGCGAGGCCGCGCGCCCCGGCCGCGCGCGCGGGCCGCGCGTGGGGTCGGGCGGCGTTCGCCGTGGCCGTTCCGGGGCGGCGGGCGTCGGCAGGCCGGGTCGCCGGGCATCGCGGGGTCGGCGCCGCGCGGGCGGGTCGTCCCGGGCGCCGCCGCCGCGGGGGGGGGGTTCCCGGGTCGGCGGGGGGGGCCCGGGGGGGCGCGGGGGCCAGGGCGGGCGCGGGGGGGGGCCCGTTCGGGGCCGGGGTCCGCGGGCCGGGGGGGGCGGGGCGGGGGCGGGGCGCCCGGGGGTGGGGCGGCGCGCGGGCGCCCCGCGAACCTAACCCCCGGGGGGGGGGGGGGGGGGGGGGGGGGGGGGGGGGGGGGGGGGGGGGGGGGGGGGGGGGGGGGGGGGGGGGGGGGGGGGGGGGGGGGGGGGGGGGGGGGGGGGGGGGGGGGGGGGGGGGGGGGGGGGGGGGGGGGGGGGGGCGGGGGGGGGGGGGGGGGGGGGGGGGGGGCGGGGGGGGGGGGGGGGGGGGGGGGGGGGGGGGGGGGGGGGGGGGTGGGGGGGGGGGCGGGCGGGGGGGGGGCGGGGGGGGGGGGGGGGGGGGGGGGGCGGGGGGGGGGGGGGGGGCGGGCGGGGGCGGGGGGGGGGGGCGGGGGGGGGGGCGGGGGGGGGGCGGGGGGGGGGGCGGGGGGGGCGGGGGGGGGCGGGGGCGGGGGGGCGGGGGGCGGGCGGGGGGCGGGGGGGGGGGGGGGGGGGGGGGGGTGGGGGGGGGGGGGGGGGGGGGGGGCGGGGGGGGGGGGGGGGGGGGGGGGGGGGGGGGGGGGGGGGGGGGGGGGGGGGGGGGGGGGGGGGGGGGGGGGGGGGGGGGGGGGGGGGGGGGGGGGGGGGGGGGGGGGGGGGGGGGGGGGGGGGGGGGGGGGGGGGGGGGGGGGGGGGGGGGGGGGGGGGGGGGGGGGGGGGGGGGGGGGGGGGGGGGGGGGGGGGGGGGGGGGGGGGGGGGGGGGGGGGGGGGGGGGGGGGGGGGGGGGGGGGGGGGGGGGGGGGGGGGGGGGGGGGGGGGGGGGGGGGGGGGGGGGGGGGGGGGGGGGGGGGGGGGGGGGGGGGGGGGGGGGGGGGGGGGGGGGGGGGGGGGGGGGGGGGGGGGGGGGGGGGGGGGGGGGGGGGGGGGGGGGGGGGGGGGGGGGGGGGGGGGGGGGGGGGGGGGGGGGGGGGGGGGGGGGGGGGGGGGGGGGGGGGGGGGGGGGGGGGGGGGGGGTGGGGGGCGGGGGGGGGGGGGGGGGGGGGGGGGGGGGGGGGGGGGGGGGGGGGGGGGGGGGGGGGGGGGGGGGGGGTGGGGGGGGGGGGGGGGGGGGGGGGGGGGGTGGGGGGGGGGGGGGGGGGGGGGGGGGGGGGGGGGGGGGCGCGCGGGGGGCGGGGGGGGGGGGGGGGGGGGGGGGGGGGGGGGGGGGGGGGGGGGGGGGGGGGGGGGGGGGGGGGGGGGGGGGGGTGGGGGGGGGGGGGGGGGGGGGGGGGGGGGGGGGGGGGGGGGGGGGGGGGGGGGGGGGGGGGGGGGGGGGGGGGGGGGGCGGGGGGGGGGGGGGGGCGGGGGGGGGGGGGGGGGGGGGGGGGGGGGGGGGGGGGGGGGGGGGGGGGGGGGGGGGGGGGGGGGGGGGGGGGGGGGGGGGGGGGGGGGGGGGGGGGGGGGGGGGGGGCGGGCGGGGGGGGGGGGGGGGTCCGGGCGGGGGGCGGTGGCGGGGGTCGGGGCGGTGGCGGTCGGGGGCGGGGGGGGCGGCGGGGGGCGGCGGGGGGGCCCGGCCGGGGGCGCCCGCGGGGGTCGCTCGGGGCGGGGTCGGGGGGGGGCGGCGCCTGGCGGGGGGGCGGGGGCGGGGGGGGGGGGGGTCCGGGGGGGCCCGGGGCGGGGGGCGCGGGGGGGTCGGGGGGGGGGGCGGGGGTGCCGGGGGGCGGCGGCGGGGCGGGTGGCGGTGGGCGGGGGGGGGGCGCGGGGGCGGGGGGGGGGGGGGGCGGGGGGGGGGGGGGTGGGGCGCGGGGGGGGGGTGCCGGGTGGGGGGGGGCGGGGGGGGCGGGGTCGGGGTGGGGGCGGGCGGGGTGGGGGGGGGGGGCGCGGGGGGGGGGGGGGCGGGGGGGGGGGGGGCGGGGGCGGGGGGGGCCCGGGGGGGGGGGGGCGGGCGGTGGGCGCGGGGGGCGGGGGGGGGGGGAGGGGGGGCGGGGGGTGGGGGGCGGCGGGGGGCGCGGGGGGGGGGCGGGGTCCGGGGGGGGGGGGGGCGGGCGGCGGGGGGGGGGGGGGGGGGGGGGGGGCGGGGGGGGGGGGGGGGGGGGGGGGGGGCGGGGGGGGGGGGGGGGGGGGGGGCGGGGGGGGGGGGGCGGGGGGGGGGGGGGGGGGGGGGGGGGGGGGGCGGGGGGGGGGGGGGGGGGGGGGGGGGGGCGGGGTGCCGGGGGGGGGGGGGGGGGGGGGGGGGGGGGTGGGGGGCGGGGGGGGGGGGCGGGGGGGGGGGGGGGGGGGGGGGGGGGGGGGGGGGGGGGGGGGGGGGGGGGGGGGGGGGGGGGGTGGGGGGGGGGGGGGGGGGGGGGGGGGGGGGGGGGGGGGGGGGGGCGGGGGGGGGGGGGGGGGGGGGGGGGGGGGGGGGGGGCGGGGGGGGGGGGGGGGGGGGGGGGGGGGGGGGGGGGGGGGGGGGGGGGGGTGGGGCGGGGGGGTGGGGGGGGGGGGGGGGGGGGGGGGGGGGGGGGGGGGGGGGGGGGGGGGGGGGGGGGGGGGGGGGGGGGGGGGGGGGGGGGGGGGGGGGGGGGGGGGGGGGGGGGGGGGGGGGGGGGGGGGGGGGGGGGGGGGGGGGGGGGGGGGGGGGGGGGGGGGGGGGGGGGGGGGGGGGGGGGGGGGGGGGGGGGGGGGGGGGGGGGGGGGGGGGGGG